>PVJI01001730.1:0-168215 GCA_004026765.1 Micronycteris hirsuta
ATTAATACCATTCTTTCTTTTATAAAGATTACAAATGAAAATACAAAATTGTATGGTCTTCTTAATCATGCGTTCATTTCTAAATGCTTTTACACGTGTAGGAGGCAGAAAAGAGAAGTTATATGTGTATCTGAACTTGTGAACATCTAGTGAAGAACAGTTAACATCTCAAAGGTACATACCGTAACCGCAATATAGACTACTTTTTCTGCTTTCCTTCAGTTATTCCTTAGTTATTCAAAATGACAGAACGCTACAAACTAGGCTCTCTATTTGTTTCTGGAGCAGATGGGAAAAGTAGCTGCTTTAAATTGTGATTAAAATACGAGCCCTCTGTTTAATATTTATTTTTCTTTTTAAGCTTCAGATTTTAGGCTTAAGTGACTTTAATCAAGAGAAGAAGGACCAGACAGCTGGGACAGCACTAGTCCACTGCCTGTGTCTCTGCACGGGGAATACTATAACAACAAACAAACAGTCACAGCAAACAAACCGCCGACTCTATCTTCCGCCAAGGCTGTGAGAGAAAAGTCAGTCACACACTGCTGCGCGGAGCTCAGTGAGGCTGTACAATCTTTACGGAGAGTCAGTAGCCAATATTTATTAAAATTAAAAATGCATTTACTATTTGCTACCCAGATTATGGTGGTGGTTACACGAATCTATGCATGTGTTAAAATTTACAGAAGACTACATTAAAGGAAAGAGAAAGCCAGTTTTACTGAATGATAATTAAAAAGTAAAAGCAAGTGAGCCTAGCATGCGGGAATCAGGGTTGTGGTCATTATTGGGTTAATAATCACAGCACCTTAGTGGTCAGCAGTGCTGACAATTCCCATCCATTTCTCATCTAACTTGATCATCACCCAACTGAAACAGGGACTATTCTCCTATTTTTTAATATGTATTTTTATTTTTTAAAAGATTTCATTTATTTTAGAGAGGAGAAGGGAGGGAGAAAGAGAGGGAGAGAAACATCAATGTGTGCTTGCCTCTCGTGAGCCCACTACTGGGGACCTGGCCCGCAACCCAGGCACGTACCCTAGACTTGGAATTAAACTGGCGACCCTTTGGTTTGCAGGCCAGCAGTCAATGCACTGAGCCACTCCAGCCAGGTGTTCTCCCAGTTTTGCAGAGGAGTACACAGTACAGCCCACAAGAGGGGACTGACTTGCCCAAAGACACCAGACACGCGAGTGACGAAGCCCGAACCAAACACAGGACTGTGCACAATTCCACCAACAGGCTCCATCCCCGTGCCCCCGCTCTGTTGTGCTGACGTGGTTAAAATAAGAAAGAAATGTTTTTAAAAATGCATTTTCTCTTTGACTCAGTAACCCTACATTTAAAAATATACCCTATAGATATCCTGACATGCACTAAATGACAACACGCAAAGTTTTTCACTGTGGCAGTGTTTGTATCCGGGAAAGAGTGAAAACAGCCCAAGTGTTTCTCCTTGAGAGGCTGATTAAATAAACTATGGCGCATACTTTCCATGGAATACCACACAGCTCTAAACAGAAATAAAGAAGTTCTCTATGTATTGACATTCAAGCAAAAACAAAGGGAAAATCCAAGAGAAACTATTCAACAAAATAAACAGAGTGGAAACAATATATATAGTATATATATGTATTATATCTTATACTAATAAATATTATATATACTATAAAGCATGCCATATATATACTATGCTATACATAATATACATAAATAACAGCATACTCTCTATATAGCACTACATATAGTGTGCTATTATTTGGGTAAGAAAGGTGAGAATATATTTCTGTCCGTATGCATTTACATTTTAAAATCTGTGTGCATGAACAAACACCAGACGGATGCACACAAAACTAGTAATTGGCTAGAGGGGCGTAGTGGTGGGAGGAGACGGTGACACAGGCAGAAGCAATACTCAGTGAATGCCTTTGTAATATTATTTGAGTTTTAAACCCTACGTGGAAAATTAAGAAGATAGTTAAGAAGGAAAGATGTTAAAAAGCAGCTGAGTAGAGCTATAAGCTTACAGCCTAACCTTTTACTTGGCTTCCAGAAGCAGCAATTTTACTTTATTTTTTAGTAGTTTGTTTTTTATGGTATTTTTTTCCACTAACATTTACCACTCTTGTTTCCACCGGCATCCGCTCCCTTCTCCCCTCCTCTACCCTGGCCTGCAGCAATACCCACACTGTTATCTTACCCATGAGTCCTTTCTCTTTTTCACTTGATCCAACAACCCCCTCCAACAACCCCCTTATTCCCCAGAGCTGTCAGCCTGCTCTCTGTCTACGAGTCTGTCTCTATTTTGCTTGTTAGCTCACTTTGTTCATTAGATTCCACATATGAGTAAAATCATATGGTATTTGTCTTTCTTGGTCTGGCTTATTTCACTTAGCATAATATTCTCCAGGTCCATCCATGCTGTTGCAAAGCGTAAAATTTTCTTATTTTTATTGCAGAGTAGTATTGCATTGTGTAAATGTAACATAGTTGTTTTGTCCATTCATCTACTGATGGAAACTTGGGCTGCTTCCAAATCTTGGCTATTGTAAATAATGCTGCAATAAACATAGGGGTGCTTATATTCTTTCAAATTAGTGTTTTGGCTTTCTTCAGAGAAATTCCCAGCAGTGGAATCGCTGGGTTATAAGGCAGTTCCATTTTTAATTTTTTAAGGAAACTCCATATTGCTTTCCTCAGTGGCTGCACCAATCTGAATTCCCACCAACAGTGCAAAAGGGTTCCCCTTTCTCTACATCCTTGCCAGAACTTGTTTGTTGATTTATTGATGACAGCCTTTACAACAGTTGTGAGATGGGATCTCATTGTGGTTTTAATTTGCATTTCTCTGATGATTAGTGACATTGAGCAATTTTCATATGTCCATTGGCCATTTGTAGGTCCTTTTCAGAGAAGTGTCTATTCAGGTACTCTGCCCAGTTTTTAATTGGATTGTGTGGTTTTTTTTTGGTATTGAGTTTTATAAATACTTTATAAATTTTGGATATTAACCCATTATCAGATATATTGGCAAATACATTCTCCCATTTAGTGGGCTGTCTTTTTATTTTGTTGGTGGTTTCCTTTGCTGTGCAAAAACTTTTTAGTTTGATGCAAGATTGGTATAACATTCACAAATCATTAAATGTGATACTCCACATAAACAAAATGAAGGATAGAAACCACATGATCACATCATTCAACAGATGCAGAAAAAGCATTTGATGAAATCCAGCACCCATTTATGATAAAAAAAAAAAAACTCTCAGCAAAGTGGGAATGGAGGGAATATACCTAACATAATAAAGGCCATATGTGACAGACTCACCTCTAACATTATATACTCAACGGGCAAAAGCTACAAGTGTTCCCCTTAAGATCAGACGCAGGACAGGAATGCCTGCTTGCACCTCTCTAATTCCACATAGTACTGGAAGTCCTAGCCACAGCAGTCAGACAAGAAGAAATAAAAGGCATTCATATTGTACAGGAAGGAGTAAAATGTCATTATTTGCAGATCACATGATACTGTACATAAAGAACCCCAAAGATTCCACCAAGAAACCACTAGAACTGATAAATGAATTCAATAAAATAGCAGGATACGAAAGCAATTTTATTTTAAATGTGTTTTGCTCTAGAAAGAATGAAGTAAAACTTATGTTCCACTTACAGGAGTTTCTGCTACATTTGAGGAAGGGGAAAACTGTATTGGGGATTTAGGTGAGGAACACCTTTCTTGTGACTCAAAATAGGGGAATCAACTAAGGATAAATAGCTCTTAGGTTTGTTCAGCAGAGTCCATTAAAGGTATGTAATAACTATCTGATTGGGAAGAAAATGCCAGCTCAACTGACTTCAGAACTAAAATTAGGATTCCTTACTTGTACATCAAATTGCTAAGAACTAAATACTGTATGCTGTGTCTGAAAAAGCAAAGGAGTCTAAAATTTTGGTCTCAGAGTTAAACTGTCATTCACAAATACTAGATAATGTATATTTACTTCACTGCCATCACTTAAGAATCATTCTACATAGAATCCTCACTGGGTGTTTTTTGTTATTACAAAATGTGCAGGAGGATTACAACTGAAAAAATCTTCCCAGCCACAGGGCTACCTGTTTTCACATAAGCTCCCTAGAGTCTCTAATGAAGACAAGCAATCACAGCTTATTTTTGTAGGGCTGTTTACAGTTTATGGATTGCATTCTCATACCTTGTTTAATTTAATCTTCATAAACATCTGGTATGTGGACATTATTATCTCTGTTTTACAAATTAAGAGACTGAGGTTCAGAGGTGAAGCAACTGGATAAAAATCCTACCTCCAGAGATTGGCAGAGATCAGACCTGAATCCAGATCTTTGATTCTCAGATCAAATGACTTTCTATTATCACAATGTTATATATAATTATCAATGCCTGTTACAGATGCACACATGAGTAGGGATAACTAATGATAGTTGTATCTGATGAGGAGGTTAAGTCTTAAAGTTGGTCTGTAAGTAGTCAAAATTAACTTTGAAGATATTTTATATCACCCATCAAATGTTAATGAATACACAATGCAGAGGATTTAACAAACTTGGTAATGTTTAACTTCAGAGTACAATGAATGTATCACATATACTAGGTATATACCTAAAATATAGCTTTATTTTACATATATTTCACAACATAAAATGACTAAGGGTGAATTTATACAATTAAATGGGCATATCACGCAACTCCACTATAATCCTTTATAGATGTCTATGAGGTAGACACAGACTCAGAATTACAGATGAGGAAACAAAAGGCTTAGAAAAGTTGAGTCACACAAGAAGTAAATACCATTGCCACAAGCTGAATCCATTCAATTGGAGTCTAGCAGTCACACCCTGAAATATGAGTTGGTGTTCATATCCTTGTTTTGATAGCAGATTTGTGCATTACCAAGCAGAAGAATGAATCTACATATATATACCAAATATGATGGACTTGACAAAGATTCATATCCTAATTTCCAAATTCTTATGGGAAAACTATATTGCTAGGATTTCTAGGTCAGAGAGGATGGGGAGTATATATTTTAGAGTCTTTTCTATTTCAGATATTTAGTAATTACAGATAAGGTATAGAGGGAAAATTAAAAGATATATTGGTACTAAAAATAAGAATCCCTGTGTAACTGAACACAAAGTAGTAAGCAAGCTGGTAGTGTAGACTAGCTTGGTTCCAGGTTTTGTAACACTCAGAGAGACACCAGGGGTTGTTGGTATTGCGTGGTAGCGCAGATTAAAAAGAACCACCTGGCAATAGACTTCAGCTAGTCTTAGTGGGTAAAATCGGCACTGAGGAGTGACTCCTTAAACTATGAAAAGAGACTGAAAATAATCTTAGAGCTAAAGGTTATATAAACCCAGGTCAGAGGACACAGACAGAGCCTGCTTCCTAAAACAGGCTGAGCCACCCACCGCCTCTGTGATTTGCATACCCAGAAGACAGTAAGTAATAGAGAAAAAGGATTTCCCTTCAAGATGAGCCTGCAAAATAATTTCCAAAGCACATGAGGAAAATTAAAGTGAAGAAAGGAAGTAAAAAAATTTCAACAGACAGAAGGGTATGTAAAGTTAAAAAAAGAAAAAATAAATATCAGGAACAAAATCATATACAGGGCAGTCAGACAACATCTTAAAAATAAGTTTATGATTGACAAAATAAACAAAGGAATAAATACCATCCATAAAAAAGAACTAGAAAGTATGAAACAAAATCAAAAGACCAGAATAGAGGTATATAAAAAACACAACAAAAATTCTTGGAATTGAAAATATACTAATTGAAAAAGAAAAATTGAAATATATTAATAGAGAAAATCCAAATGATTCAGTGGTATGAAAGTAAAGAAGAATGAAAAATATATTCCAGGTAAGTACTAGACAAAAGAAAAAAAGATTATAGATGATTTGAACAACACAATTAATAAGCTTTACTAATAGCTATACATAGAACCCTGCACCACAAAAATAGAGAATTCCTTTCAAGCACATTAGACCATTCAAGAAAAATGATGATTTACTAACCCTCAAAAACTGTCAAAGATTCAGAATCATATAGATCAGACCTCTGACTATAATGGAATCATTGATTCATGTAACAATACAGATGAATCTTAAATGCAATGCAGTAAGTGAAAGAAAACAAAATCAAAAGGCTACATGTGATATGATTCTACGTATATGACATTCTGGAAAAGCACAGAAAACAAACTATTGGTTGCCAGGACTGGAACTGAGGAAAGAGTTGACCCTGGCTGGTATAGCTCAGTGGATTGAGCACAGACCTGCGAACCAAGGGGTTGCCGGTTCGATTCCCAGTCAGGGCACATGCCTGGGTTGCAGGCCAGGTTCTCACTGGGGGACACATGGGAAGCAACCACACATTTATGTTTCTCTCCCTCTTTCTCCCTCCCTTCCCTTCTGTCTAAAAATAAATAAATAAATAAATATAAAAAAGAAAGACTTGACTACAAAGAGGTACAAGGAATTTTTTTGTGAGTAATGGAGGTTCAACACCTTGACCATGACGTGTACATGACATGTAAACAACATGTATATTTGACAAAGCTGTACACTAAAAATGTGATTTTAGTTTATGCAAATTCTACAACCAACCTGAATTCAAAGAGCTTACTCAATTAGTTAAAACAGTGACAAAGGCATTGCCCAAAACTCTTTTACTGAATTATAAAACAGATTAAGAATCAATCATTTCAATTAAAAATAGTAAATATAATAAAGAAGAGAAATGCTGAAAATAATGTATACTAATTTCTAGCAAGACTGATGAGGATGACAAAGAAAAGACATTTTGAATGTAAAGGGGGTGTAATTACAGATACAGTAGCTATAAAAATTAACAATATTAAAAACAACTTTAGGACAGATTAATAGCTTGAATAAACTGAACAGTTTATACATATATATACCTTTTTTGGTAGAATTCAAGTAAAGAAATGAGTTTTATAAAATTATAGTGTCATACTATAGTCAAATTTTAATGATGTGTGTTAGCCCTCAAATCTCAGTAAGACTGTTTTCCTATTTTTGAAATTTATCCATCTTTTCAGTCCCAAGGCTTTGAACTTTCCCTAAGTTCTTACCATGTCTCAGAACTGCTCTCTAATTGTCTTACTTATATGATTACTGTCCATTCAATCTGACCTTACACTTACTTTGAATTCTCAACTGGGATTAACATAATGCTCTATAAATACTGGGAATGACAATGGAAAATCATTCCTTAAGAGTGATGTTGAAGAAAGGAAGACACAATTGTTTTCCGAATTACAGAGCCAACAGTACCTCAACTGAGTGTATTAAAAATAGAGAAAAGACAAACTTTCCCTTTCCTTCCACTGGGTTTCATTTTTTTGAAAGAACTAATGCAATCTTTATCAAAAATTTGAACTTCCAATAATGGATATATATAGAATTGCTCTTTATGATGAGAAAACAAAGAAAAATCATCACATATGAAAAGAAGAGGCTCATATTCAGGAGTCATATCAAATATCTCCATATAAAACAGATTTACATTAAGAAAGAGCAAAACCCTTCAAAAAATTTCTTACTTGGTAGCTAAAAGTCATGTATAATTCTTGACTGGATTATAGACTGGAGAAAAAATTGTTATAAAAATTGAAAAATTGGTAAAATTTGAACACAGAGTACATATTAGATGACAGCATTATATCAATGTTGCCTTTTCTGAATTCGATACCTGTTTAAAGTTATGTCAAAGAATGTCCTGCTCTTAGAAAATACCTGTTGAAGTAAAAATCATAAGGTCTGCAACTTACTCTCAAATAGTTTAGCCAAAAAATAACAAGTAATGAATGCACATATATGTGAGAAATAAACCAAATATGGCAAATGGTAAAAACTGATCAACCTAGATGAAAGGTATAATAATACTAAACTATTCTTGAAAATTTTCTGTAGCTTTGAAATTTTTCAAAATAAAAAAAGCAAATAAATATATCAATGTCTTAGATACACTTTAAATTAAAACATATTTTCAATAAAAATATGAGAAAGTCTTGCAACCACAAAAATATGAAATCAAAAGTACTGCTTTTAAATGAAAAATATGGTTACCAAATTTATAAAAAGCCATAAATGCTGCAAGCATTAAATAGGTGTTTTAGGATGGCTATTTTGAGAAACTATCCTAGAACTCAAACTAAAAGGAAAGAGAAATAAATGACAAAGAGAAAGTGATTCAGGGAATGTGATTCAATTTAGCTAGGCTGCAGTACATAGCTGTTTGGTCAAACACCAGTCTAGATGTTCCCATGGACGTAATTTTAGCTCAACAGACTTTGAGTAAAGCAGAAAACTGGTAGTGTGGGTGGGTCCTCATATAACCACTTGAAGGCCTTTCGAGGAAAGACTAAGGTCCCAAGGAGAAAAAAATTCTGTCTCTAGATTGCCCTGGAATGCAAGACTACAATATCAACTCCTGCTGGAATTTTCAACCTGCTGTCCTGGCTTACAATTGCAGACACGCCAGCTGCTACAACAGCATGAGCCTGTTCTCCAAACATGTATACATCCCATTGGTCCTCTGGAGGACTCTGACTAATACAGAGGACATGCCCAGGAGGTCCAACCTAATAAGAATGTGAGTAGGTGAGAAGATGGTACTGTATTTTTCGGACTATAAGACGCACTTCCCCGCCCCCAAATCTGGGAGGAAAATGGGGGTGTGTCTTATGGGCCAAATGTAGCTTACCTGGCTGTTTACATTTACATTGGTGAAATATTATGTTATTTATATTATTAAATATTTTACCACGTTTTTTGCTTCAAAATTTTTTCCCCTGTTGTCCTCCTCTAAAACCTAGGTGCGTCTTATATAAGGTCCGAAAAATATGGTAAATGGAAGGGAAACAATAATCAAAGACATAATACTGGAAATATTCCTGATATAAAAGAAAATACGAATTTTCAGACTGAAAGGATTTACTCAAACCTAGGCAAAAAAGACACACTTACACTATCCTTGTGACACTAATGAACTTAAAGAAATTAAAATAAAAGAAAAAACAGAACCCTATATAGGTCTCAGCAGAAAAAATATCATCTAAAATGAAAAAAATAAGTTGACCTCATACTTTTTCCACATAACCATATGTAATGGAAGACAACGAAACATACTCAATTAATTTTTAAAAGCAAAAGATTTTTACTGAAAATTGTAAAACTAGCCTAGTTCTAAAATTCACTTCCAAAAACATTAAAGAATTTCATAATCATGAAAGGACCTAGAAACTTTACCATCCATCGTGAAAAAAATGACTTTGTGAAATGCAAAATATTTTAACTACAAGGAAGCATGAGCAATAAAACCATTAAAACTTCGGGTTATATACCTAAGTTAACATGGTTCTAAGGCAATGCACATATTAAATAATCATTTAACAAAATTAAGCAATGTAAAAATGAGAGAAAGTAAAACTATGTTATATCTTTCACTGTACACAGGGGAAACTACTACATATTTTATTCATGACACGGAAAGAGGAATGAAGCACTTAAAGAGTAAAAACAATGTAAAACTTCTGAATGGGAACTAAAATAAAGGAAGATCAGGAAAAACGGGGCAGGTATTATATATCTAAATATAGGAAGAAAAAAGGAAAGAGCACAGAAAGTATTGAAAAAACAGTTCATCTTTGATAAGAACAGATGATGAAAGTGAACCTCCTGTCTCTATAAGGAACACGGGTAAATTTAAGCCTTCTCACTTCCCAGAGCACGTATCAGATGAGACAAAGACAAAAAGAGAAATGTTTTCTAAAAAGAAGTGTAAAACATAGAGAGCATAAAATAAGAACATATTTCTTTTCACAATAACAGTGAGATCATTCAGTTTTTTCTCTAGAAAAATAAAACCCGTGGGCTTTTCAAACAACAAAACAAAGCAAAATCCAATTCTTTGTTGCTTTCTGTGCTATAAGAAAGCAATTCTGCACTTTAAGACTCTCATTTTAAACATTTCTGAGCAAAGGTTAAAATTAAAGGAATAGGTAAAGACATATTAGCCAAACACAAACAAAAAAAGCTGAAGTGGCAACGCTGAAGTATCCTTGTAGAAATCAAAGCAAAATGTATTATACAGGCAAAGTGAATTATTTCAAACTGATCTACAAGTATAGATTCACAATAGGGATACATATTTTACGAACTTTTATGCTAAAAATAGTATATGAAACAAAGCTATGTGAAATTCAGGGAGAACATGAAAAGATGGAAATAATTGTTGGTTTGGGGAAAGTAACTTCTCCCACACAGTCATTTACAAATCAAGAACCTAGAAGTAAGTTAAAGAATTAACCTTATAATGAATGTTTATATATCTCTATATAACAGGAACATAATTTTCTTCAAATGTCCATGTACTGTTTATCAAATTGATTACATTCCATACTACTCAGAATACTTCACTGAACTTCTGAAATTAAAAAATTTATAGGTAAGCCACTAATCACGGGGCAATAAAACTAGAAATTATAGACTAAAGATAAAGA
Organism: Micronycteris hirsuta; assembly: GCA_004026765.1. Taxonomy (NCBI): domain Eukaryota; kingdom Metazoa; phylum Chordata; class Mammalia; order Chiroptera; family Phyllostomidae; genus Micronycteris; species Micronycteris hirsuta. The sequence goes on from PVJI01001730.1 coordinate 10,581, forward strand.
GAATAAATAATACTATACAGGGATGAAAAACCATTCTCCAAAGAGAAAATAAAAACATAAATTACAGACTGCACATTTAAAAAATAACAATAGAGGAAGTCAAAAGCTCTTAAGATGGGCTTCTGTTATGAGATGAACTCACAATCCTATCTCCTCTCTTGTGAGAGCTCATTCAAATACGATCAAAGAGATACTTTTTGAAAGTGAAAAATCTAAAATGAGGAAAAGAGATGAGGGGTTAGCTATCAGTGAAAAAGGAAGTTTTACAACATCAGAAAGAAGGAAATAGGAGTGGCAAATGACAAAACAGAGAAGGAGAGGAGGAAGCCTGGAAAAGCAGGAAATACACAACACAACAGACTTTAGTAGAAAGATGTAGGGCCGAAAAAAACGAAATAACGGAAAGTCAGAAGACAAAGCTGTGAATTTCCCAAGTACTTGTCACCCTAGAATGCTCAGGGGATTGTCAACCTTCATGTTTAGCCCAAGTGAAAAAACTGAGGTTTCTTCTCCAAAGACGTTGAACACACATCTGGTATGAACCAGGGAGGCTAGAATGAAAGGCAATGCTTTCCATCCGAGACACCAGCACTTTGTATTTAGTAGAAAACTTAGACCTAAATTCCATTTATCAAAAATAAATAGTTTGAAATACATAAATCAAGCATTAAATTCAAGGAGCTAGAAAAGAACAACAATATAAACCTAAGTAGGAGAGAACAAAAAATAAAAACAGAAAAAAAAAGAAATAAAACCCCAAAAATGTAGACTTGGAATAACCACAGCTAAAGCTAGCTCTTTTTAAAGATCAGTAAAACAGACAGTTCTGGTGGTATTTCAATGTTTTGAAGGATCACAGAGAAAAAAGAAAAGCCTTTAAATTCATTTTATAAAACCAATACTTTGCTATGAAGTGTGATAATGACAACTCAAAAATAAACACTGAAAACTAATCTCACTTATTCCTTCATCAGGTAAATATTTACTGACTTGTCTATTCTATGCCAGGCATTGTAACAGGCACTAAAGATAAAGCAATAAATAAAAAGACAAATTCCTACCCTACCTCCATGAAGATAGGATTTAAAAAATAAGCAAATCAAATACATAATTAAGTAGAGTTCATATGAGGAACATGAAATAACTGTGTTGGGAAATCTAATAAAATATATTATTAATTTTTTAATTTTAGACAGAGAAAAGGAGAAAGGCAGGGAGGAAGGGAGGAGAGGGAGAGAGAGAGAGAGACTGATCTGTTGTTCTACTTATTTACGGAGTCATTGGTTGATTCATGTATGTGCCCTGACTGAGGATCAAACCCACAATCTTCGTGTATCAGTTCGGCACTCTAACCAACAGAGTTACCTGGCCAGGGCTAAAATATATTATTGTAATAGGTCAAAAATAAAAACCATGGGGCAGTGAAAGATGGTGGTGAGGTAGGTGGGAGCTGAACCCACTTGCTTGTGTACCCAATTGGGACACCTAGCTGATAATCCGAAGAACAGAATGAATAGCCAACAGAATTCCAGCTGATACGAAGTTTGGAAGCCAAAGGTTGCAGAGGATGTTTAAAAATGGACATTTAAGACGATAAGGCCTGGAACTGTGAGAAGACCAGAGATGGATCCAGAAAGAAGTCAGAAGGCTAACACCAACAGCTGAGACAAATTTCACTTTGCTAGACTTTAGAACTTGCATTTTATTTTACTTTTTCGTTATTTTTCTTTTTTAAAAATTTCTCTTCTTTCCATTTAGTTTTTTTCATTTAGTATGTTTGACTCCATTGTTTGACTGGTTTTCTTTATTCTCCCTTTCATATTGCATTTTAATTTTTCTTCTTTCACTTCACTTCTCTGGGTTTTTTAGCTTTTATTCTTTTTATTCAGATTATATATTCCTTATCATATTATTGTTATTCCAAATCCCCACAGCACCCTGCCCTGGTCTTAATCCATTTTGCTACCTTCCAGCGCTTTATTACTGGTGTGGTGAACTTTATCCTCTCATACACTACGCTAAGTTTCTATCCCTTACTCTCACTGTATCTCACCATCGAACCTCACACAGGTGCTCTGCTTTCTAAAGTCAGCTCACATTCTTTTTCCCATCTAATAAGAGTCTTATCTCTTTTTCACCTTCTATAAAAGTGGCTAGTTGGGTGAAATATCACAGTTATTGCTGTGGTATTTCTCCAAAGGACCTCCTATCTGTTCTCTACTTGTTAGTACTTCAAATTCCGCAGAATACATTCCGATTGTCTTACCCCACTTTGCCTTTGACCTGCCCCTGATCACATACAAGACAAGGTGGGAGTTGTGAACTCCAGTAAATCCGCTGGAGGAGAGAACCCACCAACAAAGTAGCCACCAATAGGTAAAGCCAAAGTACAAGAGAGCCCACACAAACAGAAGAAAGGGCAACCCTAGAACATCCAGACAAGGAGATCAAAGAGAACACACCACTGAATCCCACAGAACTCCTACCACAGAAACTCACCATGCAAAGAAAGCTGGGAAAGCAGAGCATTGGGAGTCACAGAAACAAACAAAAAGAGTCTCCTAAAATGGTGAGACAAAGAAAGAACCCACAGTCAGAAAGAACAGAAGACTCCCAAGTAAAAGGGCTAAATGAAATGGAGTCAAGCAAGCTATCAGATATAGAATTCAAAAGAATAGTTACAATGATGCTCAAGGAACTTACAGACAACCACAAGGAACTCAGTGGGAACTACAACAGTATGAAAAAGGAAATAGAAACTATACATAAGAACCAAGAAGAAATGAGGAATATAATTTCTGAAACAAAAAAATATACTAGAAGGAATTACAAGCAGGTAGCTGAAGCAGAGGACTGGATTAGTGAGCTGAAAGACAAGGTAGAAAGAAATACCCAGGTAGAGCAGCTACACAAAAAAAGACTAAAAAAATATGAAGATAATTTAAGGGAACTACAAGACAACATGAAACACAACAACGTCCGAATCATAGGAATACCAGAAGGAGAAAAAAAGGAGCAAGGGATAGAAACCGTGTTTGAAAAAATAATGACAGAAAACTTCCTGACCTGGTGAGGGGAAAACCCACACAATTTCAGGAAGCACATAGGGTCCCAATCAAAATTAACCCAAAGAGGCCTACTCCAAGACACATCATAATTAAAATGCCAAGTTTTAAAGACAAAGAGAGAATCTTAAAAGCAGCTAAGGAGAAGGAAGATGCAACATACAACAGAACTCCAATAAGGCTAGAAGCCGATTTCTCAACAGTAACACTACAAGCCAGAATGGCAAGAAGTATTCCAAGTAATGAAAAGGAAAGGCCTGCAACCAGACTACTCAACCCAGCCAGGCTCTCAATTAAAATGGAAGGTGAAATAAGGAGCTTCCCAGACAAGGGAAGGCTAAAAGAATACACCTCCACCAAACCAGCATTGCATGATATGCTAAAGGGACTGCTTTAAGAAGAGGAAGGAAAATAACAAGAGAGAGAAGAACACAGGTACAAAGCAGGAAAAATGAGTAACCTTAGATATTAATGGATTAAATACTCCAATTAAAAGATATAGAGTAGCTGAATGGATAAGAAAACATGACCTGCACATATATTGTCTACAAGAGACCCACCTCAGAACAAAAGACCTATAACGACTGAAAGTAAAGGATTGGAAAAAATATCTCAAGCAAATGGGCAGTAAAAAAAAGCTGGTGTGGCAATACTTATATCAGACAAAATAGACATGAAAACAAAGGCCATAAAAAGAAACAAAGAAGGATACTTCATAATACGCAAGGGAAAATTTACCAAGAAGACATAAACATTATAAACATATATGCACCCAATATAGGAGCACCCAAATATATAAGGAAAATTTTGGAGGACTTCAAAAAAACATAGAAACACATTTATACTAGGGGATTTTAACACCCCACTGTCAAAAATAGATCTTCCAAATAAAATATCAATAAGGATGCTGGGGCATTCAATAATGCCTTAGATCAAATGGACTTAACTGCTTTTTTTTATATATATTCAACAATGAATCAGTGAGTAATGAGATCAAAGGAAAACTCAAAAAGTTTCTGGAAACAAATCAAAATGAACTCACAACAGTCCAAAACTTATGGGTCACAGCAAAGGCAGTCCTGAGAGGGAAGTTCATAGCAATACAGGCCTACCTAAAGAAGATGTAAACATTTCAAATAAACACCCTAACCCTACACGTATAAGAACTAGAGGAACAACAACAAACAAAGCCCAGAGTGAGTAGAAGGAAGGAAATAACTAAGATCAGAGCAGAATTAAATGACGTCTAGACTAAAAGAACAATTCAAAGAATCAATAAATCTAGGAGCCAGTTCTTTAAAGAGATAAACAAAATCAACAAGCCTTTAAGCATACACATGAAGAAAAAAAGAGAAAGGACCTAAATAAAAAAAAATAAGAAAGGACCTAAAACAATAAAAATAAGAAGAAAAAGTTTAATTTAAATACTGTATAAGCAAAATAGAAAATGGAATAGAAAAAAGTTCACAATAGCACAAACATCATATATATTTGTTAAATTAGGTAATAATCTCACAGAAGCTTTATTACTAAAATCAGTTAAAATAGGATGGGCTCTTCTAGACAATCGGTTATTTCCCAAGAAAAATACAATTATATCTCAATCTCAAAACATGTGTAAGGCAAATTCCACATGGATTAAAGACCTACACATGGACAGCGCACTTAACTATAAAATTTTTAAAAATTAACATTATATATTGTTTATCAATAATACATATAATAAATTAAATATAAAAACATTCATGTATATGAACACATTAATTTCAGGATAATGGTCCCACTTGGAGAGGAAGGGCTGGAGAAGACATGGAACTGGGCTTTAGCTTGGTTAGTAATTGACATAACAGCAGTTCCTGAGTAAGTATCTGTTCAGTAAATTCACTCATTTTACCACTAAAAAACCCCACATCTAAACATAAAAAACACTGAAAAGCTAGAAATGTATTATATTTATAGACAAATATAAATGAGAATTTGCATTTTTATTGAATTTAGTCAAACCAACATATATTTATTCATTAATGTATTTTTAAATGTCAGCAAAGTTTTCTAATTTTCATCAATTGTATGTGAAATTTCTTTTAGTTTATCCTTGGTATAATTTTTATTATTGATATCCTTATTCTTTCCTCTTAAAATTAGTTATTATTAGTAAATAGGAGATTTATTAATTTTTCCAGTATATTTTGATCCAGCAAACTTATATCTACTTTTAATTCTACATAGATTATAGTAACATCTGCAAATAATAACATTCTGTTTCTTGCTATGCAATCTGTATATTTCTCTTTTCTTTTTTTACCGCATAGAGTAGAACTTCTACTATGTTGAAACTGGAGTGATAATAGGCAAACTTTTCTGTTTTCCAGACTTTTAAATGGCATGCTTGCTGTTTTTAAAATTTAATCTAATCAAATCAAGAAACTGGCCTTCTATTCCTAATTTGCTGTCTTTCTTAAAATTGTTGAATTTTACCGAATGCTTTTTACTTATATTTGGAGATAATCACAGTGTTTCTCCCTTAGTTTCTTCCATGTAACAGGTTACAGTGATAGATTTAAAACAACAACATTGGACATTCCTGAATTCCTCAGATAAAGCCTTTATGGTCATGTACATGAATATTTTTCACTTCATTTGCCAATATTTTATTTAGGATTTTTGCATCACAGTTTCCATATGAAACTAGTCTATAATTTTTCTTTCTGGTATTGTTTTGCCTGATTTTTGATATTAAAATCAAACAAGAGAAGCTTTCCCATTTTCCCTGAAAAAGTTCTAGCCTTTTCCACCCTAGTCTGAGCCACCACTTGAATTACTCTCTAAGCCTCCTCTTTTTTCAAACTTACGTAGTATTTATTTTTTCCCTTCCCTGACCCCATTCGTCTTCCCTGCACCGCACCACCTCACACGCGACCTAGAATGTACGCTCCCCAGCAGCAAGGAGTCGGCCTCTCTCCAGAAATGAGGCCTGCAGGGCCTATAGCTGGGCTCCAAACTATCTGTTGAATAAATAAAGAAATTAAATACTACTTTTTATCTATCAGATTAGCAAAGACAGAAACCCTGAAATGCCCAAGTTGGCACTTTGGGAAAAAATGAACACCCATTTATGTGATTATATTAATACAATTTTCTCAAGAATAATTTGAAGATAATGACTAAAAGCCTCTGAAATGTGATAAATTTTGATCAAGCAAGTGCATTTCTAATAATTTTTTTCTGAAGCAATCTAATAATGTGAAAAACATGATAAAAACTAAACAATGTAACTGTTCAATGATAAGATTTTAAATAAATTATGACATATACATACAGTAGAACAGTATATACTTCTAAAACTGTCACAGAAAGATGTTTAGGGTGATAAGGTGAAGTTTAAAAAGACAGTAATATAATATGGATTATCACTATATTTTGGTTAAAAACTTTACTTCTATGTATTGAACAAAATTTGAAAATATCAGGTCTGTCCAGAAAAAGTCCAGCCATTGTTAATATAACAAGAACAGTTAGTGCAATGTAGATATAACCTGGTGGCCAAGGAGAGTGGACTGGAATGCGCATGTGTGAACGATTTCACTGTGGTAATCAGTGGGGGTGGTAGACACTGTTGAGTGAGCATGTGTACTGTGTGACTATCACATTCAAAATCACTGAACAAGCAGAGCTATGAGTCCGCATCAAATTTTCTATTAAGCTTGAACATTCCTCTGCTGAAAAACTATTTGGATGATTCAGAAGGCTTTCGAGGATGACGCAATGAATGCAGTGCAAATAAAAGTGATGCAGAAATGTTTCAAAGATGGTAGAGAATCTGTTGAAAGTGATCCACGTTCTGGAAGGCCTGCAACAATCAGAACACCTGAGAATGTTGAATGTGTATGGGATGCAATCAACAAAGATCAGTGACTGACAGTGCGAGAACTAGAAGCTGATGTGGGGATCCAAAAATTCCTGTGTCCGATATTTTGATGCAGGATCTTGGCATGAAAACATGTCATGGCAAATTTGTTCCATGGCTTCCGCTACCAGAGCAGAAGGAACATCGTGCTGCAGTTGCTAATGATTTGATTTAAACTGTTACCAATGAACCAGATTTCCTCAAGGTCATAATTAGAGATGAATCGTGGGTCTAAGGCTATGATCTGGAAATGAAGGCCCCGTTTCCTAATGGAAGTCACCTGGTTCTCCATGCCTGAAGAAGGTGCGGCAAAATTGCAGCAAGATCAAGACCCTGTTAACTGTGTTTTTGATTGGGAAGGTGTTGTCCATCAGTAGTATGCCCCTCCAGGACAAACATTAATATATAAGGAGTACTTTGTACATTGTATATTATTAATATAAGAAGTACTACCTCAATGTTCTTTGTCGGTTGAGAGATGAACTATGACAAAAACGGCTGCAGCTATGGGCAACTGGTGATTGGCAGCTTCATCATGACCTCGTACCTGCTCGTGCATTACGTCTGGTGCAGAGTTTTTTTGTGAAACAGCAAATCACCCAGGTGACTCAGCACCCCTGCAGCCCAGATTTGGTGCCCTTCTGTCTTTTCCCAAAACTAAAATCCCCTTTGAAAGGGAAGAGATTTCAGACCATCCATGAGATTCCGGAAAGTATGCCGGGGCAGCTGATGGTGATTCCAACATGGATTTTCCAGACTGTTCTGAACAGTGGAGGAGACTCTGGGAGAACTGTGTGAGGTCCCGAGGTGCCTACTTTGAGGAGGACTGAGGCGCTACTGTCCTATGTACAATGTTCTTATATCTTCTTCAATAAACGCCTCTTATTTTTCACATTATATGGCTGGATGCTTTCTGGACAGACCTCTCTCATACACAAAAATATTGCTGCTGTCTGCCATCATCAGGTACCAGGATAAAACAAAGTTTACTTTTTTCCCATTTTCCTTTACTTGTATTTTTCTACCTTTCTCCCATGAAAATTATGTTCTGAGTAATAAAATATAAATAAAAAAGCATTATAAAATTACGCTGTTAACAATTTAATGAACAATCACTGTCTTGAGAAATAATATCAAATAATCGAGAGAGAGAGTGTGTATGTGTGTGTGTGTGTATGTGTGAGAAAGACACCTGTTGATGCCTGATCAGTATCTGAATATACTTCTTACTTTGAGGAATCTCAAAACAAATGGGTGTCTGGGAAAGTCCCCTTCCTAGCTTCTTGGGTACTAATGAACAGTCATGTGACCTAGTTTCAGCAAAACTAATGCTGCCACCTAGGACTTTGAATTCTGTGAGAGTGATACACAGACATAGAGAACGCTTAATAGATTACTCATCAAATCTATGGCCGCACTGAGACACACAAATACTGACATTTTGTGTCTTACTATCCAATGTGTATATTTCCTTTCTTCTTTTCTTACTGCATAGAACTTCTATTATGTTGAAATTGGAATGATTATAGGCAACTCTTTCTTTCTCCAAAGACTGTCCCAGGGCAGCAGCGCCCAGCACAGGATAAATACCCAGTGCAAACTACATCAGCAGCAGCTTCCAAAGCAGAATGATCTTATAGTAAGATACTGACTAGGCTTCGCTGCACTTTAGGATTCTGTTTCTTTCTTAAGGCTGGTAATCCAGTGTCTGTCATAGAACCTGTGAGCTCTACAATGTTTCCAAAAAAGTCCTGTTCTGCTTTAGACAGTTGGATTCTACTATTTAAAAACAAGAATCCTGATTGGTACAGTTATCAATTGGTATGACTTCCTAGCAAGTATCACTATTAATGCTCTTGCATTTCAGAAATTGCCATTATTTTTCTAGGTAGTTCAAAAGGTTTACAAGAAAATGTATGTGCTTTGAAGCCAGAGAGGTCAGGTTTGAATACCAGAAATGGTTATTCTCTAGTTGTGTGACCTTGGGCGATAGAGCTAATTTTTCTCAGCCTTAATTTCTTCATTTGTATATATTAAATATATTTTTAAAGATTTTATTTATTTATTTTCAGAGAGAGGGGAAAGGAGGAAGAAAAAGAGGGATAGAAACATTGATTGGTTGTCTCTTGCACACCTCCAACTGGGGACCTGGCCTGCAACCCAGGCATGTGCCCTGACTGGGAATTGAATTGGCAGCTTTTTGGTTCGCAGGCCAGTGCTCAATCCACTGAGCCACACGAGGCCAGGGATATTTTTGAAGCTTGCATAAGATCATGGTAAAATCTCACACATTCATCTCAAATCCCCAACTTTTCTCCCTTACTCCATGGCTTACATTATATCTATACTTTCACTCATGCATATCTCCATTACAGTGGAAACTACTTTATGGTCAACTACTTCTGTCTCTTTAGGCTATGAAATGCCTATCCATAAATCTAAATGTCTGCTTTCTTCACTATACATAGGTTGCTGGGGTTCTGTTGGAGAAATTGGAATTAACCCATATAAAGTCAAGCTGCTTTTTGGCCAGTCTCATAATACTATGTTCAGATAAAAATAAACAAACAAAACCATAGCCTGCATCCAATAAGCCCTAAAAGTGAAGAGATTTTAAATCCTTACTGAACTCTGATGAAAAAACACTAATGTAGGATTTCATTTCTAATGCATAGTAAATTATCCTAAAATTCTCTTTTGTCCTGTCCTTAAATCACAGAGGAGTAGAGCAGCTGACCCAGAATCGCATTTCATACCCCCAAATCTTCCTCAAACTGTCTTCCCAAGCTTTACCCAATATGACATTTTACTTCAATACGGTCTCTCCTCCAGTCTTTCTGGATTGTTGATTATTTTCTTCTTCTAGCTTCCTAATGTAAATCAATCTCACTTCCTTGGCTTCTTTCAGTTATTCTCCCTTCCCAATACATAAAAAAGCAAAAATAAATTGGCTCCAAAACTGACCAGGCAAACAGGGAAACGTTTATTAACTTTTAAAATATTTAAATATTTTATCCTTTCCCTGTCTTCTAAGATTTTTCCTTTCTCTCTTCCTCCCTTCTGCCCCACATCTTGCCTCTCCCTTGCACTGCCCCCCAATTGTGTAGATTTGGGCCATGATATATTTTTATATAAAATCTCAAGTGTATTTGTCTTTCGCCACCTGGCTGATTTCACATAGCATAATACTCTCCAGTTCCATCTATGCTGTTGCAAGGGGTAGGAGTTCCTTCTTTCTGCTGTGTAACTGATCAACAATTAAAAAAAAAAAAAAGAATTTTGCCCTGGCTGGTATAGCTCAATGGATTGAGTGTGGGCCTGTGAACCAAAGGGGTGCCAGTTCGATTCCTAGTCAGGGCACATGCCTGGGTTGCAGGCTAGGTCCCAGCAAAGGGTCCACGAGAGGCTACCACATATTGATGTTTCTCTCCCTCTCTTTCTCCTTTCCTTCCTCTCTCTCTAAAAATAAATAAATAAATAAATAAATAAATAAATAAATAAATAAATAAAATCTTTAAAAACATTTTTTAAAAAGACAATCATGAAGAAAAAAAAGCCAAGGATGGAGATCTGGAATGGTGAAAATTAGTAGTAACCTACCCATTCTACATTTATTTGTTGCCTTTCTTTTTAATGGTTGTATTTGATCAAGCATACCTAGTGATGACACCTGCTAGCAACTTTACATGGCTTTTGTTCTACCTTTTTGTGTTATGTTCAGATGTAAAAATTATAATTAAACTTTTGGTTGAAAATCCAAAAAAAAAAAAAAAATCTCAACTGTGTCCTTAAAAATGCTTGTAATCCTACATTTCCCTGCCTGGTCTCTTTCTCCATTTCTCAGTCCAGATCTTTCTCCTGAGCTCTAGATTCACAAATGTTTTTGCCTTCTGAACATCTTCACTTGCTTGCCTTATGACTATTTCAAACACAAATTTAATGAAATGAAAAATTCAACAGCTTTCTCCCTAAACATTCTCTTTCTTTTATTCTCTATCTCAACTACCAGTTTCTCACTTAAACAGAAAGCCCTGGATGATCCCTGACTTTCCCATTTCCTTCATATCCTATGTTGATTAATCACCAAGTCCTGACATTTGTGATTGTTAAAGTCTCTTAAATCCGTGTACTACTGTACACATTAGCTTCCACTACCCGAGATCAGAGTAGCATCCAAACTTTCCTTTTATTGCTCTTTATGTCTCCAGGTCATCTCATTTCAGTTCACCGTTTTTACTATAGTCAAAAGAATCTTTCTAAAAATGCAGATCTCATTCTGTCACTAACAACATGGTTGTAGAGTGTGACTGCTGAGTTTTGAACCCTGGTAGAAAGCAAGTAGGAAGGAGAGAGTTCATGCCATGGCAGTTAAGCGCACAGACACTAGTTTGTCTGCCTTGGTTCAAACGCCAAAATTGCCTTATTAATATGTGATCTTAGAACAATAATTTAACCTTAGAGGGCTTAGTTTTCTTAATTGTAGAATTGAAACAACAAAAGCATCTATATTATAAAGCAGTTGTGAGGATTACAGCAATCAATATAAAACTCTAGTAGATTAAGTGCCACATAAATATTTGCAATTATTATAGAGCCTCACGTAAATTACAGTCTTTTTGTACTTCAGTATCCCCATCTATAAATAGGAATAATATGTACAACATAGGTTTTGGGTTTTTTTTGATATTTGATGATATGAAAGAGACTGACATTAGGTGTCATATCTAGTTAAGGCATTCCCAGACCTTCTAATTCCCCAAGGCAGGAAAATAAAGCATCTGCACCCACTGCACTGGTGTATACTCCACATCGTACCATTTATCATACGTAGTTAAAACTGACCGCTTCTATGTTTTCTCACCACACTGAATATTCTTAGATTGTAGGAGCTACATATCCTCCAGTGGCTTTACCACTGTACATTATAGCAAAATTTTTTGTAGAAGTGAATGAGTAAGTACATATAAAGTACCTTTTCTTATGTTTAGCAAATAGTAGATGATCAGCATATATCGATTACCTTTATCAAATTTCTCAGTCTGTGGTGGGGATGGTGGTATGACAATCTTCTAGGGTCCTGTCTGCTTTTAATCTTGACCTTTACCAGCCAGAAGACCAGGGCATCTGGTGAGCCCCTTTACTTATCTAAATCAATTGTCACTGCTGAGTTGCACTGTCCCAACGTCAATAATCTCCTCATAATAAGAGATTAAGTCCCATTTCCATTTCCAGGCCTTTTTCTGAAGGGACAACACTACAGAAAAATGTTTCTAATAACAGTTCAGGATACATTCTTCAAATACCACAATGCCCTGTGAAATGGGTAAACTTGATTTTTCCAATAAACATCTTCATGAGATGGTGGTTTGTTCAGTTTAAAGATTGTGCCCTGGAGATATCTCAAATCTCAGCTCCCTTAACTTTTCATAAAGATAACTGGTATTTTACACATATTCATAACCAGAATATGCATTAATTCATTTTGAATATATATAGAATATTCATTGTTTCTTACTGGAGGTGCCTCTGATATTTTGGATAGGAAAAATCTTGTTAGATGGGAGTGTTTCACGCTCTGCCCAAAATTTAACACTAATGGACCCTGCCAGGAGCAGTCTTCAAAGGCAGTAACTCCTTTTCTGTTAGATCACTCATACACCTTCTAAAATATATTCTTTTCTGTAATACTTATTGCTCTGACCCCTGATTCCTACTGATGAAGGCAAGGTAGGAGTTGTGAAGGTTATGATCACTTATTTCCCCTCTAGAAATGACCTGTACTTTTGTTATATACAAATAAAATGGTGGGGAAAATCAAAACTTGCAACAATTGTTGAATACTTATATATTTTTAAAATACTACCTTTGAAATGTTTTTACACATACTCAGTTTTAGGCTAAACATGTGGAACTGGGCACTCCCTCATAAAATATGAAAGAATTCCACTTAAAATGACTGAAACTCTTCAAAAACCATGACCAACAGATACTTTAAATTGAATAAAAATTATTTAAATTGTAGCTTTAAATAAATTTATATGGACAATTCTACCCTAGCTTCCTAGGTATATTATGAATGGGTATTGAATATTTTCAAATACCTCTTTGTCATTTTCATCAAGATGGTCATACAAATCAAAAATACGAAAATGAAGACCAATCATTTTTTTGTTTTGATGACAATAAGTATGGTAAGTCACAAGGAAGTCCGTAATGCATAGGAGGTCTTGTCTTTCTTAACTTAACATGACACTTAACCTCACGCAACAAATCAGTGAACTAAGTAATTCAAATACACCAAGCGGTAAGAGCTCCTGAAGTACAGCTTTTTGAGTCAAAAGGAAATATAAACAAAGTTCGAATTTAAAATTCAAACCGAACCTTTTCTGTTTTGAAATAACTGCTCTAGCAGGCTTCTTACATTGTTCTGAAGAAGTCGGGCATTCCTACCTATTCCTCATTACATCCACCTCTTCCTACTTTTTTCTTTTTAAAGAATATTTATTAAGCATTTTTTTTCAATTCTGTTTTGAATTATGTTGGGTATAGGGATAAATAGGCAGAGCACAGAGGACTTTTAAGACAGTGAAATACTCTATGTGATATTATAATGATGGGTACTATGGTCCATCATACGTTTGTTCAAACCCATAGGACGTAGAACATTCCATACATCTGGGGTGACTACAAGGTGTCAGTGTAGGTTTATCCTTGAAAAGAAATGGACCATTCGGGAAGCAATGTTGATAATGGGGAGCTATGCACATGGAGGGTCAGGGCGCATACGGGAAATCTCTGTGCCTTCCTCTCAATTTTGTTGTAAAAATAAAACTGCTCTAAAAAAGACAACAAACTCTTTTTGAAAAATATAAGCAAGAAAAAAGGACACAATTTTTCAAATACTTTATTTTCTAGACAACATAATAAACACAAAAAAGGACTGGATAAAATACGCATGCTGCAAGCAATAAAGTATAAAATGGCTGAGTGGCATTGTAGAAAGAACACTAGAGTTAGAAAACTTGGTTTCAAATCCCAAATTCTGTGTGAAATTGGGCAAGGCACTTATATGCACTTTTTCTAAGTTCTAGTTTTCTCTTCCATAAAATAAGAATGTTTCTCTTAGATTTGTTCTGAGAACTAATGTGCTAAATCCTGATAACACCAGTATAGTATAACTAGGCACCCAATAAGTGCCCCCCTCCATAAAGTCTGGGAATGAAAAACAAGGCAGTATCATTATCTGCTGAGAATTTCGTGACTTATGGAGGAAACACTGACATAGAAGAGTAGAAAAGCCCTAGCTGTCTTCATTCAGATGTATGTTTGCCAACCCATTTTCTACTGCCTGCGCTACTTCGTTAGTTGTAGCAGCAGAATTCAGAACATACTGTTTACTACATTAAGAAGACGGTCTACAAGGGCAGGTATGTCCAAAAGAGTCAAACGCAGAATACAAGCCTAAGAAAGTAGCTAGAAAGGCAGTTTAGGGCTGGGTTGCTCAACTATGGCACTATTTACATTTTGGGTGATATAATCTTCAGTTGGGAAGCCAGTTCTGGACATTGCTGGATGAACAGCAGCATCCCTGGCCTGTACCACACCCCGCCCATGATGATATCCCCAGTGGTACCAGATATTGCCAAATGTTCCTTCCTGCTAGACCCATCGATTTAGTGGTAACAGTGGCGCAAAGAGTGAGGTAATTAATAACACTACCCAAAAGATTCCCACAATAAAGTTAAAAATAGGCACAATTTTAAAAGATTACTAACACAAAAATGGTAAATGTTTACATGAATCATGTCTGGGGAAAACTATAATATCTTATTTACTTAATACTACAGAAGAAGAATGAATGAAATGTGATGACTGTATCAAAGGTCAGAGCTGAGAGAAAGTAATAACAAACTGGGTGGGGGAGACACAAAGATATGTGGGTGAGTCGGCGGACAAAAAGGGACCACATACTAAACCTGACAAGCTAAGGGGTGGCCTGTGTGGTGGCCTTCTTAACTCAGAGACCTAGGTAACCACAGGGTAGTCTGAAATGGAAACTTAGTAACTAAAAGCGTGGCAGGTAGTCCTGTCCTAGGCTAGAATCTTCCCTGACAAAAGTCAATCTTTACCTTAATTAAGCCTATTTGCATCTATAATAACATAACTTTGGAATGGCAAAATAATATCCTTTTTCAAGACTTCTGAAAGCACAGATACCACACCAGAGCAGAGACTACAAATCCCCTCACTGTTGTTAATTGTTGACTGTTAACTATCCTGCACCCAGCTATGTAAAAGAAGTTAGGGGTCTACGGTTTTACTTTTAATCTAATCCCAGAAGTTTCCCTGTTTGCTGTCTTCCACCTCCCTAATCTATCAGCAATGGATTTCATGTAATCCACTTAACGTTCTCTCTTTGGATTGTAAGGTTAAAGCAGGGTGCAGAACTGACATTGATCCAGAGCATTTTCTCTGTCCATTGAGATTCTGCTGTCCAGAAATTATTAGCTTGGCTCATATAAACTCACAAAAATTCACTGCAGGTTTAAATGTTTCTTACGTTGACACATCAGTTCAAGGGTAACTTTTTCAGTGTGCCAATTTTAATTTGCTTAATTTATTTTCCAAAACAGTAACTGAGAAATACACAATACTGGATTTTGCCTCTTTAGATGAATATTACGTGGACAGAGATAAAGATCAGAAATAAAGGGTCATTGAAAAGCAAAATAAGATTAAGATATAAAAGGTCTTTTGCCCATTTTTCTATTTTTTGCATTGATTTGTGATAATTCTTTTTCAATTACACGTGTTGAAATGTCTTCTCTAATTTTAATTTGCCTTTTCATTCTCTTAAAGTGACTTGTGAGAGAAGGAAGATCACAATTGTTATGTAGTAAAATTTAACACTCTTTTCCTTAATGACTTTTTCATTTTGTATCTTTAATTTCCTCCTACTTTGAAGATATTCCCTTACAATTTTATACTTTTGCCTTTCACATTTAGGTCTTTACTTCACCTAAATTTGATCTTTACATACAGTATAAAGTGGGGTCAAATTTCATTTTTCCACTATTGAATAATCAATGACCTCAATACCATTAATTGAAAAGTCAACCCTATCACAACGCTAGCTCTGTTTAAAGGGTGGAGAAAAAGTAGGTTTACCATTGTTCATAAGGGAAATAATGATACAGGAATAAACTTTTTTTTAACATACTCACAAACCTACTTTTGCCTCGCCCTGTATATTAAGTTTCTATTCACATAAATGTTTCTGGGCTGTTTTGCTCCACTGACCAATCTATATACCTATTAATTACTGAAGTTTTATGTCAAATCTTCATATCTGGTATTTAAGTCTCCCCACATTATTCTCCTTCAAGAGTATCATACTGTTATGCTAATCTCTTCTTTTATTTATTAAACATATTTTATACCATTTCATAATTTTAATATCTGACATAAATCTTATTCTTCCGAATATTGTTTCTGATACTCACTCGTGATACCTGTTTTGTAATTTTTGAGTATAAACTCATATTTTTTTGAATTATACCTTGAAAATTTGAGTCCTGTATCAAAGTAGATTTGTTTAGATAGGATTTATATTGCTGCTGCCAGCTACTTGAGGGATTTTAAATTTAGGACCACGTTAAATTATTGGCTTTGATCTCCTATTTTATATCACCTATGTGGTGTGACTTTCGGTGGCAAACTCACAAGACCAGCTTTTGGTTACACATGACCGGGAATATATTCTCTTACTACACACTCAGCGCCACGCTTTGAACCAGTCGGTTTTTCTTGTAGTGTAGGAGGCGTGTAGGCTGAGTTTATTCTGCATTCTGACAACGAATGTACAGACATTTGGAAGTATATGCTGAGGTAGCCTTATGTTCAGACTGTACACCTAGGAAGAACCTTGGACTTGAACTGTCTGCTATTAATATTTCAATGAGGAACGAGTCTGTGAAAACTCTAGTCCAGGGTTTACCACTTTCAAACAAGGCCTACCTCTCTGAGTGGCACTTTTCCCTGCGTTTCGTTTGTTTTAGCCTCCAGTTCATACTTGCACGCAAAAACTATTTTTATATATATCCCATTATTTTTTAGTTGATCATCATGAGATGTTAGGACATTTACCATACTAACAAGACAAAAATGTAAATTTTATTTTTTCCCTCCACTTTATCCTTTCTGTTATTTCCTTTAAAATGTCTCTGTTACTTTTGTTTTTCTGGTTTCAATAACCAGATGCTCATTTTGAAAGAAATTCAAATGAGGTGGAATATACAAGTAACAAGTCACAGCCCTCTACCCCGCTTCCACGTGACCCTCAGAAAAGGCACTTTTGATAGTTTCCTCTAACATATTATTTTCATTTTTACAAAAATAATTTTACACCTACTTATATTCCCCTGTTGTTCTTTAAAATGAGTTTTCAAAAATAAACAATCTATCAAGGAGAGCTTAATATGTCATTAATTATAGATCTTATTCATGAATATTTTCAAAAGAAAACAGTGACTTGCAAATCTTGAATTTATTTCCATTTTCCTCAATTTAGAATCTTTCTGAAACATATTTGAAAATATATTTTAATTTGCTTTATTGAATATGCAATGTTTGACTGCAGGCCCAAACATACCAGTTCACTTATAATTATGTTATTTATCAATAAACAACTTATATAAATATGATATATTTTCAGTGATTGACATTCTACTTTCTCTTTATGAAATTCCATGATCAGAAGTTATTAACCTCAGTGAATTTAGAATTTTATGTCATTAGGTAAGTGTTTCACAAAATATTCTTAGTATGTTATATAAGTTTTTTTTCTTTTCAAATGATACTAGGAACACTTAAAGTAGTTGTTATCCTCTCTAAAAGGACTCAATACTCTGTGTTTGAGCTACCGTCTTCTCTGGCGGTTTGCCTACGACGGCAAAGCACAGTTCTTTCTGAGTGGCCCACTGAACAATTTAATGACATCTGCCATCTTCAACATTTGGATGTCCCCTAACACAAAGGGTAGTGGTTACACATAGTTTTAGGACATGCTGGACTCCGTGAGAACTTCGTAAATAAAGTACTCCTACCATAGAAGTTATTTATTATTAGAAAAACATTAGAGATCTTTGTTTTAAATTTTGTTTATTTCATCAAAGATATTTTAAGTGTGGCTTTTGGAAAACCTTTGGAAATGAAAGCACAGGCTCTTCAAGAACTAGAACAAATTTCTGGTACGAACAGTTTGTAAAGTCTGCGAAATCTTGCTGCAAAGTTTAATAAAGAAACTAACTGGATGAAAGTTAACATATATACCAACCATATTTTCAAAGAATAGTGATAGAGACAGAAAAGGAACAGGTGGAAACACAACTTCTTTCTAATTATAAAAAGCTCACAACAGAAAATGAGAAAAAAACTAGTCGATAAAAAGCACTGTACAAGAAAGGAGCTGCAATTGCAGTATGCTACTTGGTTTTGCAGTGAGCAATATTTACACAATTATCAATATGGTAAACATTTTTAGCTAAATTGGCAGGGTGGGGGGACAGAGAGCCTTAAGTGAGTTAAGTCACCATCTACGATAATAGATTAATTATCTCTAACTTCTACTTACAAATGGTGTCCAATATTGATTAACCTACATATAGCAGTAAAAACATACAGGTGACTAAAAAGTTGGAATAGTTAAAAGCAATTAAAAATTAAAACAGTTAAAATTTAAAAAGTTATCTTCAAGTAGATTCCTAGGGAGGGCACACTCAATACTATTTGCTTTATTTTAACATGTGCATGTAATACATACATTTTTTTTAAAAAGGGAAAAGAGCAAATCCGTAACAGTGATGCTAAGGCTGCATATGCACTCCCACTCCACCTCTGTGATATAGGAATAGGTGCAAACACAACTTCTTTCTAATTATAAAAAGCTCACAACAGAAAATGAGAGAAAAATTAGTCAATAAAAAGCACTGTATAAGAAAGGAGCTGCAATTGCAGTATGCTACTTGGCTTTGCAGTGAGCGAACACCCAGTGGAGAGGCAGCATGGTACGAGGAGTCCCGGATGCAGGTCCAGACGAACATGGGTTTGATTCTGGCTCTGCAACGGACTACTTCAAACGTCTGTGGGAAAGTCAGTTAATGTTTGAGGCCACACTCCTTTATATATAATCAGGCAATAAAGATTCCCATCACGTGGAGTTACTGTGAGGACTACCAATAATCCGTGTGAAGCATATGGCTCTTAGAAAACGCTTAATATAATAGTGATTGCTATAATTACTCGTTGTTTCTTGCCAATAAAAACAACAGCTAAATATATCAAAGTTTGTACTTTCTAAAGCTTCATTCTTATTTTGAAATCTGAATTACATAACAGTCAGGTGAGTTTTATCATCTGAACTTTATAGCTGAACAAAAAGGACAAGCATACTTGCCCAAATCCTCCTACTGGTCTAAGAAAAACTTGAAACAAAACTGCAAACAATTTGCTTAGTCTCTTTCAAAAATAGTTCTGTCTCACTCAAACAATAAACAGAAAAGCACAGAAGGGAAGGATCTATGTAGCCTTTTCTGAGCTTTAGTGGGATGTTTTGATCAACAAAGTTTTTTCACAATAGTTACCAATATGGTGATTAACGGTGAGGAAAATAGAAGAAAAGTTCCAAACAGAAAATAGCTGTCAACCTGGGTACCAGTCCAAGGCCCACGGCTTTTTAATACTCAAAAGATAGAGCGAATTTAATTATGTTTACTTAAAGTAGTCAAGATAATAGAACTAGCTCTAACAGTAGAGTTTGATTCAGTGGTGATCATGTACTTTCCTTACCTAACTTTTGTTATTCATTTGTACCTAAGCCCTCATAATTTGGTAAAGCAAGCTGGAGAATATATCTTTTCTTTAACATGACAGCAAACAATTACATGTAACTTTCAGGAATGTAGGCTAATAATTTATGTAACTTTTCAAGCTTGATGCTTACTGGCATTATTATGATTCATGGAGTCAAAACAAAAACCCTCATTCACGTGATGTGTGTTCCTTGAATCTCAGAGACAGTGTCTAGGGCGCTGTTCACCACCTGTGAACCAGCTCTGAAGACTGTGCTTTTGAATCCAGATCTCAACAATGAGCTAGGATTCCAATTAAATGTCAGCTTCTTGAAGGCAGGGAGTTGGTCAGCCTTGCTCACAGCTCTGTCACTAGTGGCTACCACAACGCCTGGAAAACGGTTATGCTCAATTAATACTTGTGGAATGAATAAATAAATAAGTGAAAGAGTAAATAATAATCCCTGAGTGATTACTTGCGTTTTCACTATGCAAAAACAAAATAACTAGGTAAAAATTAAATACTAAATTTGTTTATAGCTCATGACATTTTCCCTTAACTGAAAAAAAATCCAATAATATAGATTAAATAAAGTACCACCTATCTTAAAATTGTGCTACTTATACTCACGCCAAGCTGATGCCATGGTTTAACTACTTCTGTTCCACAACAAGGTAATTTCACCCATTCCTTTTCAGTAAAGACAATGAGAACAATATTTGTAACAACGTTTTCTTTTCTCCAACCGAAAATAAACTATTATAGCCACGATACTATAGGCCTGACATACATTATCTCATTCACTCTTCACAATAAACCTATGACATAGATATTGTCACCACATTTGACAAATGAAGAAAATGGAGTTTAAAGAGGTAATTTGCCCAAGGTCACAAAGATGGTAAAATCTAAATGAAAACAATCTAATTCTAAAATAACTGGTTTAATCACAGATAGTTAACAAACACAGAGAGACTCACACAACATCTAGTTAGCTCTCCAGCCCCAAGCATGAGAACATTCATCTATTTTTTTTAACACGTACTGAACATCTATTATGCTTCAGGCACTATACTAGCTGGCTCTCTTAAAAATCACTTGTAATTCTGAAATACAGTCAACAACGGCACATACCAACGCTGCTCTCTGCGATCTAACTATGGAGAATTACACATGAAAGCTTCCCCACTCTGTTCATATCCATGCGAGACACAGGTGCTTTTGTCTGCCCTACCAAGTGACACACATCTTAGGGGCAGAGTGGTACTAGGTTCATTTTTTTTGTATCCCCTAAAAATACCTAGCATGGTGCTTTGCTCATAAAAGTTCTCAATAAACACTGTTCAAAATTAACACTGAGTAAATTGAATTAAATTTCCTAAGTGGAGAGAAACCATAAATGAAGATTTTATCTTCAAATATTCTGTGCAATTACCCTATAATTAAAGAAAAAGTGCCAAAATGAGACAGTTTTATTATTTTAAATATTTTATTTTATTTATGTTTTAACAAAGTTTTAAAGCTTTCATGGAAACAAGTATAAAATCTAATCTGATAAATCTCATATTCTATATAAATAGATTTTGCTTGCTTTTCACATATTATAAACTTACATGATGCTCACTTTATAATATGGCCTTCCCCTACCATCCAAATTAGTGCATATAATTATACAAGTATAAAACTCCATTTTAAAAAGATAAATAATAATTTTTCTATTTTCTCTCAGAGCCATTATTATGATTACAGAAATAAATGAACACTTGATTCTGCAAGAATTATATATAATAAAAGAAAACCACAACCTCACACTGCACTTTGCTTCTTAGTCTGGATAAAAATAAAATTAATTTGAAAATAGAGATTTTAATCTCAGATATTACTGAGCATTTTTTTTGGTGGAAAAAAGATATGTGGCAATTCAAGCTATGCATTAGAGATCAAAATCGGGCTCTAAGTTTACATGATTGATGGGTTTCTATTTGAACAGGCATAAATGTGAATAGTAACTATAATAATGCTTACCAGAGAGAACTGATGCAACGTCAGCCAGTTTCTCTTTTTTAAAAATTAATTTTAGAGACAGAAGGAAATGGAGGTAGGGAGGCAAGGAGAGGGGAAGGGGGGGAGAGAGAGAGAGAGAAAGAAACATCGATTTGTTGTTCCACTTATTTATGCATTCACTGGTTGATTCTTGTACGTGCCCTGCCCAGGGATCAAACCTACAACATTGGTGTCTTGGGATGACCCTCTAACCAACTGAGCAACCTGGCCAGGGCTAACTAGTTTCCCTTTTTATCTGTAGCATTAAATTGTTTCCACAATAGTAAAATGTTTTTGAATATCACACACAAAATCTTATACATTGTTTCAATATAACACGAAACAATACACACATCCATACCATGCTTCCCGTTGACTGAGCAAACACTGATGTTAACTACTCATAGAAAAGCTCATTCAATAGCCAATTTCTGAAATTCCATGTCTGTCTAGGGCAAACATCATTCATTTCTGAGTCCCAAGTAAACCTGGAGGGGAGGCTAGTTCATTACATAGTGCTACGCTTTTTAGTACAGTCTTCCCTGGCCATATACACAAATACTATTTATTTCACTGGGTCAGAGTATTCTCACTGAATATCTGTGTGGCTCTAAAATTGGAGACTTGCTTAGACTCATTCTTCTCTGGTAGGAAAAAAAAAGCTAGAGAAGTATCTTCTGTTACCAGTCAGATGTCTTGCTTTGAAGTGCTGGGGAAAGAGAAAGATATACCACCCAGAGCCCTGACCATGTGGCCTTACTATTAGTAATTCTTGTTTAGTTGCTGCTCCTCTGAATCACCATGAGACCACCAGTTTTTCCTCATATGGGAAAAATAATAAAACTGAAATCTCTGGGAAACATAAACTTATCTTGCAGAATGGATTTAATTAAACTGTATTCCTTTTACCAGCAGAAATATTTTGGGTAAGTTGTTCCACATACCAATATTTTACCTTCCAAGTTATAGAATAAAGATAGAACCATTTATGAGTGGCAAACATTTTCTAGACCCTGTGCCACATGTTTTACGTGTATTATCACATTTAATATTTAAAAGGAACCAACTTGTTAAGGTACATATATGATCATTTCCATTTTATAGAAGTACACTACAGATCAGAAATTTGAAGTAACATTATAATACACAGCACAGCCATGAGTCAAACCTATGTCTAAATCCACTAAATTGATCATGAAGTGACATAATATACTTGAATGTGAAATAATAAACTGAATAGGTAAATATGAAAGGAAAAAAACCCAGGAATTAATTTTGGTAATGGTGGAGTAAGTTCAGACTGGCTATCCACTGACAGCAACTACAAACTGTGGGAAAACACTAAAACAAATAAAAACAGCTATTTACAGACACAATGGAGAGTGACCAAAAGAAACAAACAGAAAGAGTGAGGTTTTAACCCTTCAAAGAATGAACATCGCTCAGTGAGATCTCCATTTTCATGGCTTATCGCTTCAGATAAAGAGGAGTGGGAACAGCTCGAACTAAAGCCGAAGACCACACTTACTGGCTTGAGGTATCCGAGGCCACTCTTCAGGGCAGAAAGAATGGCCCATAACTGCGGGTTGGGAGAGGTGGATTTCAGAGAGTAGGAAAACATAGGGGGAGCTATAAACTGCATATATACTTGACTTGGGCTGACTCCTGCACTGTGCATGCATGGGGAAGACTCCCAAGTACCCAGTGGAAAGTAATAAATTGAAGGCTGAAACAGTGATTGCTGCTGCTGCCTACTGAATAAGACAAAGTTTTGGAGTTTGAATCACATCAAATTAAAGCAGCCTTGTGAACAACTCATGCTTTTCACATAAGTCCCTGAAGGGACATGTTTTAGGAGCAAAGATTGTATTTTCAGTACTAAGATAGTCAACCTGGGATTTAGGGCAAAACCAAAAGAGATTCTCTCTTACAAAACGTAAAACAAAGTCTTCATTGAAGAAAGCAGCCAGTGACTTAATTGTAATAGTAGAATTCAGAGTCTCTAAAGGATATCACCAACCCAGAACATGATAAAAAAATTTCAAGATGTAACCACACAGGAAAGTACGACCCAATGTTCACAGAAAAAGCAGTCAATATAACAGACTTTGAGAGGACGCAGACAACTACTTTAAGGCAGCTATTATGAATATTATCAAGAGCATAAAGTAAAACATCATCATAATGCACACAAGGACTCTTGGCAGAAAAATAGAAACAATAAAAAAGAATTCATTTATCACTTCCAGTAGCTTCTTGGAGGAATCTTTATAGTTCTTTATGTACAGTATCATGTCATTTGCAAATAACGACAGTTCTACCAATTCTTTTCCAATTTGGATGCCTTATATTTCTTCTTCTTGTCTGAGTGCTGTGACTAGGACTTCCAGTACTATGTTGAATAAGATTGGTGAAAGCGGACATCTCTGTCTTACTCCCAATCTTAAAGGGAACGCTTGTAGTTTTTGCCCATTGAGTATGATGTTGACTGTGGCTTTTTTATATGTGGCCTTTATTACGTTTAGGTGTGATCCCCTATTCCCACCTTGCTAAGAGTTTTTATCATAAATGGTACTGGATTCTACCAAATTATTTTCTACATCTATTAATATGGTTACGTGGTTTTATCTTTCATTTTGTTTATGTGGTGGATCATGTTTATTGATTTGTAAATGTTGTATAAACCTTGTATCCTGGAATAAATCCCACTTGATCATGGTGTATGATCTTTTTGATGTACTGCTGTATTTGGTTTGCTAATATTTTGTTAAGGATTTTAGCATCTAAATTCATTAGAGATATTGATAAATGAATTCAGTAAAGTAGCAGGATACAAAATTAATATACAGAAATTGGTTACATTTTATATACCAATAATGAACTATCAGAAAGGTAAATTAAGAAAACAATCCCATCCACAATTGCTTCAAAAAGAATAAAATGCCTAGAAATAAATTTAACCAAGGATGCAAAAGACCTGTACTCAGAAAATTAAAAGACACTGAAGAAAGAAATAGAAGAAGATGCAAATAAGTGGAAGCACATACTGTGTCCATGGATAGGAAGACGTCATTAAAATGTCCGTGCCGCCCAAAGCAATCTATAGATTCAAGGCAATACCTATCAAGATACCAATAACATATTTCATAGAACGAGAACAAATATTCCAAAAATTTATACAGAACTACAAAAGACCCCGAATAGCAACAGCAATCTTGAGAAAGAAGAATATAGTTGGAGGAATCACACTACCTAATATCAAAATATACTACTACTATAAGGCCACAGTAATCAAAACGGCATGGTACTGGCATAAAAACAGACACATAGATCAATGAAATGGAACACATTTCCCAGGAATAAACCCTTATTTTATAGCTAATTAATATTTGACAGAGGAGGCAAGCACATGCAATGTACTAAAGATAGTTATTCAATAAATGGTGTTGGGAAAATTGGATATGTGCAAAAAAATGAAACTAGACCACCTTCTTATAGCACATACAAGAATAAATTCAAAATGAATTAAAGACTTAAATGTTAGACTCAACACCATAAAAATCCTAGAAGAAAACACAGGCAGCAAAATCTCAGACATTTCTTGTAGCAATATTTTTTTCTGATATATCTCCTCAGGCAAAGGAAACAGAAGAAAAAATAAACAAATGGGACTACATCAAACTAAAAAGTTTTTACACAGCAAAGAAGTTCATCAACAAAATAAAAAGACAACCCACTGAAAGGGAGGCCATATTCACTGATACATCTGATAAGAGGCTAATATTCAAAATTTATAAAGACCTTATAAAATTCAACACCAAAACCCCAAACAATCCAATTACAAAATGGGCAAAGGATCTGAACAGACACTTCTTCAAAGAGACCACATATATGGCCCACAGACATATGAAAACATGCTCGATGTCACTAATTATCAGAGAAATGCAAATAAAAACCATAATGATATAACATTTCATACCTGTCAGAATGGCCATCATCAAGAAATCAACAAACAACAAGTGCTGGCGAGGATGTGGAAAAAGGGGAACTCTTTTGCACTGTTGGTGGGGATGCAGATTGGTTCAGCCTGTGGAGAGCAGTATGAGTCATCTCAAAAAATTAAAAATGGAACTGCCTTATGAATCAGTGATTTCATTTTTGGGAATTTATCTGAAGAAAGCCAAAACACTACTTCAAAAGAATATATGCACCTCTATATTCATTGTGGCAGAATTTACAATAGCCAAGATTTGAAAGTAGCCCAAATGTAGCATCAGCAGATGAGTGGATAAAACAACTATGGTACATTTACACAATGGAATTCTACTCAGCTATAAAAGAGAGACAATTTAACCCTTTGCAACAGCATGCATGGACCTGGAGAATGCAGGAAATAAGCCATTCAATAAAGATAAGTATCATATGATTTCACTTATATGTGGAATCTAATGAACAAACTGAACTACCAAGCAAAATAGAGACAGACTCATAGATAGAGAGCAGGCTGACAGCTCTGGGCGGGGGTGGGGCCTGGGCAGTGAGTGAACTGAGTGAAAAAGAAAAAGAACTTGTGGGCATGGACAACAGTTGTAGTTATTGTGGGGAGGAGGGTGTGGGTAGAGATGGAAGAAGGTATAGGGGAATAAATAGTAATAGAAAAAATATAACACGAATAAACTATTTTAAAAATTCAATATGTACACTTTAAATAGTTAAAATGATAAATTTGTTTATGTATATCCTACCACATATATAATAATAAAAACATTATAAAAGAATTGATCTGAAATCATAGAATTGAAAAGTGTAATATCAAAATGAAAAATTCACTTGATGGGCCTAACAGCATATTGGAAATGACAGGGAAAACCACCAACGAACTTGAAGATAGGTAAATATAAGATTTCTAAAAAACAGATAGAAAATATTACAAAAAATAATCAAGTAACAACAATGAGCAATCTATCATATACATACCTGAAGTTTCAGAAGGAGAAGAGAGAAGAAATGAGGCAGGAAAAAAACCTTTGAAAAAGAAATGGGAGAAATCTCCAGTGTTTGGTGAAAAACACCAACCTATAAATTAAAGCTCAGCAAAACTCTAGAAGAAAATTACAAAGAAACGTAATCTAGGCACATCATGTTAAATTGCTGAGGACAAAGGATAAAAAATAAATTGTGAAGTAGCCACAGGAAAAAAACAGACAGAAAATTGGTTCGTATCACTCATATAACTCTGGGAATTTAACTACTCATTCAGTTTTGTTACATTTTTGCCAGTACCTATTTTTCCTTTAATCAAGCTATGATGCTATGCATCATATCTGTGGTGGTAAAAATATTTGTGGGCCAAAAATTAAGTTAAAAACAATTATAAAGATATTGTTCTGTATATACTAGCTAATTAGATAGAAGGTGTACATATCAGAAAGGGAAAGGCACCCACTCTACAACGATAGATGAACCCAGACAGAGACTCAATAAGGGAATAGTGGATTTGAACAACAGTATAGACCAAATGTACAAAACATCCCACCAACAGAAGCAGAATATACATCCTTCTCAAGTGTATGTGGCACATTTTCTATGGTAGATAATATATAGGGCCACAAAATGAGTCTCAACAAATTCAACAAGACACAAATTATATCAAGGGTATTTTCTGAACACGCCAGTATGACATTAGAAATCATAACAAGAGAAAAGTTGGGAAATACACAAATACATGGAAATTAAAGTGTACATTCTTAAACACCAATGAATCAAAGAAGAAATCAAAAGGAAAATTAAAAAAAAATCTTGAAACGAATGAAAATAGAAACGCAACATATCAAAACACGAAAAGCAGTTTACGTAGGAAGGTTTATAGTCATAAATGCATACACATAGAAAACACAACAATCTCAAAATAAAAATCTAACATTACACCTTGAGGAACCGGAAAAAAAAAGAACAAACTAAGCCCAAAGTTAAAGATTAGAGCAGAAATGAGTGAAATATAGAATAGGAAAACAACAAAAAAGATATACAAAATTGACTAGCCTTTAGCTAAGGCTAAGCAAAAAAGAGAAAGAACTAAAAAATAAAATAAAATTGTAAATGAGAAAGGGAGACATTGCAACAGACACCACAGAAATACAAAGGATAGTAAGATACTATGGTGAACAGTGATATGCCAATAAATTAAGACAACCTAGGAAAACAGATACATTGCTAAAACCATACAACCTACCAAGACTGAATCATGAAGAAATAGAAAATCTGAACAGACCAAAAATGATTAAAAGATTGAATTAGTAATCAAAAATCTTTCAATAAACAAAAGCCCTGGAGTAGATGGTTTCACTAGTAAATTCTACCAACACTTAAAGAAGAATTAATAACAACCCTTCTCAAACTCTTCCAAAAAATTGAAGAGGAAGTAACACTCCTACACTTATTTTACAAGGCCAGCATTACTTAAATACCAAAGCTAATAAGGATAGTATAAGAAAACTAGAAGCCAATAATCCTATGATATATATATTTGCAATAATATACATGCAAAAATTCTCAAGAAAATATGTGCAAACTGAATTCAACCGTATATTAAAAGGATCATATGACATGATTAATTGGGATTCATCCCTGGGATGCAAGGATGATTCAATGTATGCAAATCGATAAATGTAAACATCACATTAATAGAATGAAGATTGAAATAACATGGTCATCTCAATAGATGCAAAAAAAAAAAAGTGCATTTGAAAAAAATCCAAAATCCTTGTATGGTAAAAACTCTCAACAAACGCCTCAGTATAATATAGGCCACGTAAGACAAGCCTACAGCTAACATTATACTCAATGGTAAAGGTTGAAATGTTTTCCTCTAGGATCAGGAACAAGGATCCATTCTTGCCCACTCTTGCCATTCCTATTCACCGTAGTACTGGAAGTCCTAGTGAGAGCAATTATGCAAGAAAAAGAAACAAAAATCATCCAAATTGGAGAACTAAAACTGTCCCTGTTTGCAGATGATATAATCTCATATTTCACAAAATCCCAGAATCTCACAAAAACCTAGATTCTTTACCACAAAACTGTTAGAACTAATAAATGAATTCAGTAAAGTTGCAGGAAGAAAATCAGCACACAAAAATCAGTTGAATTTTGACCTACTAACAGTGAACAATCTAAAAAAGCAAATAAAATAATAGTATTCACAACAGCATTTTTTAAAAAAATAAAATACTTAGAAATAAATTTAAACGAAGAGATAAAAGATCTGTACACTGAAAACTATAAGGCATTAATAAAAGAAATAGAAAATGATACAAGTAAAAAGATATTTCATGTTCATGAAGTTGAAGAATTAATATTGTTAAAATATCCATACTCTTCAATGTACTCCCTCTCATAATTTCAATTATTTACAGAGAGAAAAAATAATTCTGATATTCATATAAAACCACAAAATACCCCAAGGAGCCAAAGAATTCTTGAAAAAGAAGAACAAAGCTAGAAGCATCATACTTCCTGATTTCAAACTATAATACAAAGCTATAATAATCAAAACAGTGTAGTGATGGCATTCAGACACACAGACCAAAGGAGCAGAATTGAGAGTGCAGAAATAAACCCACACATGGGTTCAACAAGGTACCAACTTGATAAGGGAATCAAGAAAACTCATTGTGGAAAAGATAGTTAAATGTTGGGAAAAATGGATAGCCACATACAAAAGAATGAAATTGGTTCCCTACCTCATACCAATCACAAAAATTAACTTGAATTGGATTAAACATTAGATATAAGACATGAAACAATAAAACATAAAAAAATGCTCCTTGACCTTGGTCTTGGCAATGGTTTTTGGATGTGACAACAGAAGCAAATATAAATCAGTTGGACTGCATTAAATGAGCTTCCATTTAGCAAAAATAAGATGAAATGATCAACAAAAAGAAAAGGCAACCTATGGAATGAAAGAAAATATATGCAAATCATATATCTGACAAGGGGTTAAAAATCCAAAATGTAAGAAAATCATACAGCCCTGACTGGTGTGCTTCAGCGGATTGAGTGCCAGCCCGCAAACTAAAGGGTCACTGGTTTGATTCCCAGTCAGGGCACATGCCTAGGTTGTGGGCCAGGTCCCCAGTATGGGGCGTGAGACAGCAACCACACATTGATGTTTCTCTCCCTCTCTTTCTCCCTCCCTTCCTCTCTCTCTAGAAATAAATAAATAAAATCTTCAAAAAAAATCATACAACAAAACAGCAGAAAAACAATCTGATTTAAAAAATGAGCAAAGAAATTGAATAAACATTTTTCCAAAGAAAACACAAAAATTGCTAACGGGTAAGTGAAAAGGTGTTCAAAATCACTATTTATCAGGGAAACATCAAAAACACATCCACTGATCAAAATCAATGTGACTGGATAAGGAAAATATCATGTGTGTGTATATATATATACATACATATACATATGTGTATATATATAAAATTCAGCCATGAGAAAGAATAAACTTTTGTCACTGTGACGACATGGATGAAACTTGAGGTCATTATGCTAAAATAAGTCAGACAGAGAAAGACAAGTACTGTATAATCTCACTTTTATGTGGAATATAAAAAAAAACTGAACTCACAGAAAGAGAGTAGATTGATGCTCGCTGGGGTGGGGTGGTGAGGTAGGGAAAACAGGCGAAGGGGGTAAAAGAGTACAACTTCCAGTTATAGGTAAGTTTCGGTGGTCTACTGTATGCATGGTGACTATAGTTAATGGTGCTGTATTGCATAGCTGGAAGCTGCTAAGAGAGCAGATCTTAAAAGCTCTCATCGCACATGGGTGTGCACAAAAGGTGATTATCTGAGGTGACAGATGCATCATTTAAGCTTATTGTAGTAATCATTTGCAGTAAGTACATATATTAAATCATCACTTGTACCCCTTAGACTTATATAATGTTGCATGTCAATTATATCTCATAAACTGAGGGGTGAAGGGAGAGACAATTATATCCTTATTTACACGATGACATGCATGTGTACCTGGGAAGCCCAAGAAAATCAAAGGAAAAACTAAGAAAAAAATTTAGAAAGGTAGCTAGTTATGTACATAGTATATGGAAATCAATGTTTCTCCTATATAAAAGCCATGCACAATTAGAAAATAAAAATTAGAAACAAACCCATTTAATATAAAAATACAACAAAACTAAATAACTTAGAATAAACAAATCTAGGTATCTGTAAGACATGAAATTTGCTTTCAAGACAGTATAATCATATTCTAAGATGTATTCTGTCTAGATTAATCTATTATTCTAATAAGATTTCAATCAAAATACCAATAGGATTTTTAATTTTGAGAACTCAAAAGATAATTACAAAGTTCATCTGATAAAAAGAATTTCATTATCTAGGAATATTTTGATAAGAAAAAAGGTGTAAGAGGCAACTAGTCCTTGCAGATATTAGAAACATTTTAAAGATGTAGTAATTAAAGAGTTTAGACAAAAAGAGTAGACAGATAGAAATTTGTACAATGGAGAATCCTGAAATACACTCCAATATACATAATGTTTAAAAATTTTCCCCACCAGGGCCCCAGCCAGCAACCCAGGCATGTGCTTTGACCAGGAATCAAACTGGCGACCTTTCAGTTTTTGAGAGGATATCCAACCCACTGATCACACCAGTCAGGGCTACACATAAGTTTTTAATACAGTATAAAGGTGGCATTTTAAGAAAAGATTATTCAACAAAAGCTGTTAGGACACTAACAACATGCCAAGTGATTTAAAGCTTTAAAAATAATAAAATTGTAGGGGGAATGAATAGAAAGAGTATAGAGGGTTTTTAAGGTAGTGAAATTATTGTATATAATACTGTGATAGGGGATATATGCCATTGTACATTTGTCCAAACCCATTAAATGTACAATAACAATAATGAACCCTAATGTACAGTGTAGCCTCCGTGATGATGTGTCAGTTCGCTTCGTCAATTGAAACAAACATGCCACCGTAGTAGGGATACTGATAATGGGGGAGGGTATGCATGTTTGGGGTGTGGGTGGGGAGTCTATGGGAAATCTCTCTACCTTCCTCTTAATTTTCCTGTGAACCTAAAACTTCTGTAATAAAAAAAAGCCCCTTAAAAATTAAGCCATAATGGTGGGAAAGAAAAGATGGTGCCATATATTTCATAATCTCGGACATGAACTCCAGAGCCATAATAGATAAGAGCGATAATCTGACTAAACCAAAACTAAAACTTTCACTGTGGAAAAAAGAAACTACCACAAATCATCTTGAAGGGCATATTAAACTACAGAAAAACATGGGAAACATGAAAAAAGGCACATTTTATTAGTATGCAAAGAGCCCTTACAAACCAATAATATAGAGACAAACAGCGGAAAGGCCATGAACAAAGGACAATCAAATATTTAAGCATTAATGTAAAGAAATGATATAATAAAAGTATATGCATGTGTGTCAGTGTATATGTATATATTGTTACATGTTTGTGCACATATGTATTTATATTTGGATAGAAAATTTCTGAAACGATACATTACAAAAATTAATTGAAGTTACTTGAAGTAGAAACAGGATGGTTTCAAATTTTACTTTTATACTTTTTCTATATTATGTTTCTTATTTTCAAAATCATGAGAATGTATTGCTTTTATAATTCAAAAGCTAAGTTTAGCACACATACTTTACTTTTGAAGAACCTTACCAGGATACTATGCTGATGGTTTGACCCCATATATCTTTGTTTCTGTGGTCTCTGTTCACTCATGGACAGTGTTTCATGTTTAATTCTATCATGGAGTTAAAACACTTCAAAAAAAAAGGAGTGGCTTACTAAAACCCAGTAAAAGAAAAAGCAGTAAAACTCTAGAGTAAGGGAAGTTAAGTTAAAAAAGGTAGCTCAATTTTACTTTTAAACTTTTTTCTTTTCCTTATATTGCTCTAGAAATATACAGTAGAGCCCTGAATGGTGTGGCTCAGCGGACTGAGTGCCGGCCTGCGAACTAAAGGGTTGAGGGCCAGGTCCCCAAGTGGGGGCATGTGAGAGGCAACCACACATTGATGTTTCTCTCCTTCTCTTTCTCCCTCTCTTCCCTCCTCTCTAAAAATACATAAATACAATCTTTTAAAAAAAGAAATGTACAGCTGAAGACAGAAAATAATTATTGATGTTTTCATTTTACTTCTTTAAAGTCAGAACTAGACAGTTTTCTTTAGAAATTCCTTTCCTCTCATTCCCACTGGGGCTCCGGAATCAATTGAGTCCTATGCTTTAAGACCCATTATACCCAGCCTTTCTCTTATGGATACGGCTTCTCTATCATCAGCAGTTTTTCTTCCAGGAAACTGGCCTCTCTCTCCAAGATTCTGGCTATTAATAAGCAATAGCAGCATCGAAAGTAACTTCATCAGCTGCACGTTCACTAAAAGAGCGTGCAGGCAAGGAACAATGACAATGATTAATGTTAGGATCTGAGACTTGCCCTATGGCAGCGTAATGTGAGATACAATATATTGCATATTATATAGTGTTTTTGAGAAGCTTATCCTGAAAAATCTTGGATCAAGGTAATAGATTTTTTAATGAAGTTTCTTTCTGAACATTTAAGTATACTGAATTCCTATTTCATACACTTATGTTAGCTCCTAAATGGCAACAGAAATAGCCAACACATGTATAAATGAAATATAATTATATCATTCAATTGCCTCCATGATACTATATTGTAGTGATTAGCAAACCTAGTATATTCTATTTTTCTCCATACCCATAAATTTTATCTTCCAGTATTGTATCTGGCACATAAAAATTTTCAAAATATATAGATGAATACATAAATTCTAAGAAAGGACTGTAAGTTATTTACAAATATAGCATACTAGAGATGGAAAGGCCCTCAGAGGTTTTCCAGTTCATAAGATTATATAAGCGACCCCTACCCTACCCCCGATCACCACCATAAGTACCACTGTCACACGTCCAGCAGATGGTAACTCAGTCTCACTGGGAATACTCTGTTGCTGTTAAATTCCCCATCTAAGAAATTAGTCCACTCCAGTTTCAGACATACCCCGGGCCTTGAAATACAGATATTTGAGGCAAAAGACCAATTTCCTAACATTATCTTCAAGTATTTTTACCAGTAATATAGGTATTTACTTTGTTCTTATTGATTCTCTCAATCCTATAAAATCTTTATTGTTTAATTTGCATATTTATCTTCTCAAATCCCTTTTCAGTTCAACATTTTCCTAATAAATCAGCACATCTCTAAATATATACTTTATTTCCAATATCTGTGAGACACATTCTTATCTAAAAGTCCACTACCTTTGTATCATCTCCACTTCTACAGAACCTGATTCTGTGGACTAAATAATGCTCAAGGTCACACAGCTGGTAAATGGAGCAACTGAGATTAACCGGCAGAGACAGGGCGAAAATATCTGTTTTTAAAAAGCTTCGCTGGTTATGCTAAAGCGCAGTCAGAGTGGAAAACCACTACTAGAGTAAGCCGATCCATAGTTTAGAAAACCAAATCTCGATCACAAAATTCATAGTCAACCGCTCATTTAACCATGTACTTTTTCCCCAAGATTGCAACGTTCACTAGGAATACGAGATAAAAATATAAACCAAGGTCTTAAATTCCTTCAATTTACTGAAAAGTTCCTAGAAATAAAGAACATATCTCCATTTTCCAGCACTGCACACTCTCTAGCTCCTCTGTTTACCTTTCATCTCAAATTTAAGAAAAACATCTAACATGAAGGTGTTTGACTGAGTTAGCTTCAGAATCGCTCTACCTTCTCATGTTGCTCTTTCTGGATGCTATCTACAAGCAGAGGGACTGATTACAATTTCCTTCATTCACTTCATAAACCTTTATTAACTATTATATGTAAAGAATAATTTGACGCAGGTGTTACTTGCAAGAAAAGTATGGTTTGGAAATTTTATGTGTTTCAGGAAGAACAGAAAAACATAGGGACCCCCAACAGGATTTTATGATGCTTTACTTCCCTTCCCTTTCAGAAGGTCAAAGAGAAGAAAGTACTCATAAAATCCTTTTATTGAGGTCCTTAAACTTAAACCATGTAAGTTTTATAATGTGAAGAATCTGTGACATCTGTCTAACTATATGGGAGATGACCATAAAGAAGCTGTGATAACAACATGCTGACGATCTATACACCGCATACCAAGTTAGATATCAGAGAGATTTCACTGGAATGAGCTTTACTCGAATAAGTAGAATTAATGTTAAAAATACATAGTGGCTATGTTCATTTTGAAAGGTCAACAATTTTTCTTGATTTTAGTTTAAAGTAAATTTCTTGTTCAGGAAAATAAAAAGTAGCCCTGTTTTGAATCAGATATCGCAAAGGAAAACTGTCTTGGCTCATTTACTTACAATGTATAATTCTCAGTACAATTATAAATGCAAATTTTATACCATTTCTAACATCTTTAGGGTATCTCATTTGTTGATACATGTAATGTGGACACAAACCTGTGACCATAAAACTGTAACCCTATTATTATTTGAATTCTGATCTCAAGTAAACAGAAAAAATGATAGCTATTGTTCTATAATTTAAAAAAAATAGAGCTATTCAGTCTATGGGAAAAAGTATTATAGAGAAACTATGTTTAAGAAATGGTACTGCCAAATCATTACAAGCAAAACATTACATCATTGTACATGGACAATGTACTTGAGCACATTGATCACGCTCTGTCACAAGTGAAACAACCATTATTCTAGAATTGTTTTTAAAATCCATTTTTCTTTCCTAACTTTGTTCTCAGTTAATATATACACCTAAATATAGATAGATAGACAGACAGGTACAGAGAAGCAGCATTATTAGTTGAATTGTGCTCCCCCTCCCAAAAGATATGTTCACATCCTAATCCTCCATACCAATGAGTGTGACCTTAGTTTGAAGTAGGGTCTTTGCAAATGTAATCAGGTTAAGATGAGACCATGCTAAATTAGGGCAGACCCTAATCCATTATGGACCCTGTCCTTATAAGAAGAGAAGAAACACAGACACATAGGGAGAAAACCATGTTATATAAAGGAGGCAGAGACTGCAGTGATGAGTCTACAAGCCAAGGAATGCTAAGGACTGCCAGAGGCTAAGAGAAAGATATGGAACAAATTCTCCCCTTGGGCCTTCAAAAGAGCATGGCCCTGAGGACAACTTGATTTTGGATTTTTAGACATAAGAACTGTGGGAGAATAAATTTTTAATTTAAACCACCCAATTTATGATAATTTATTACAGCAGACCTGGGAAACTAAACTAACCCAGAGAACTAAATTGTCTGTTTACTTTTATTTTTCTAGTGGGAAGATCAAATCAGTTTCTCATACTAAATAAACATCTGATCAACGTATACCTAAAAGATATTTAATCCGAAGAAGAAATTCTTCAACTCTCCCTGCTTTGCACATGCAATACTTCTCTAAACTATAGTGGTTGACAAAAAGTTAAAATTTTAGAACAGGTAATAAGTCCATGGACACCCAAGTAAAATCTTGCAAAATTTGGAATGTATATAGTTTTCATAAAACTCAAAGGTTAAAAACTATTTAAAAAAATTTTTTTATCCATGATTTCTGCATAAATTGTATTTTCACATGTTTAAACATAAACTTTGTATTGCACAGAGAAAGAACAAAATTTAGCAACAGTACCACAGACATAATGTAAAAGAAATGTGGCATGAGTATAATGGACAGATCCATTATTTACTTTTCAGGAGTTGAGCTTCCTATGAGGAAAGCTGCTTCAATCGTTTTGCAAAAAGTAATAACTACATCACCTATTTATTGAGTTAGGTGAGTGCTAAATATCTAAGCTTTTTACTAATATTATCACCTATTCCACTTAATCTTTATAATTATATTATTATTAGCATCCAAACATGAAAGATGTACAAACTGGGGTCAAAGAGAATCCACAGTTTTCCCGAGGTCACACAGCTGGTGGGTGTACCACTGGGTCTCGTCAGTCCTAACTGTTCTATGCATGAGGCATACATGCTATGTTCTCATTATCTTTCTAACCACTAAAATTTTTTACAATAATAATTTGCAAATAAACCTTAAATTATGGAAAATAAATGAAATAGCCAGCACTTTGATTAGACTTATTATTATCTGTGGCATATTAATGACATGGTCATAAATAGAATGCAATTGAAAGAGAACAAAGGGCTAGATCTTACTATGGGAGAAATACAAATTAGAGCTATCTGACAAGAGATATGTTGCTGTGATTAAAGAATAACAATATCGAAATGAGATATGACATGTGGATGCATTAATAAAAGGAAAATTAGAGAAAGAAATTTGACTACAGGTTGCCTATGGAGTAGCATTGTTTATGGGAACTATTGATATTTCCACTAATTTAGCAATGGTCAATTTAAAGTATTTTTTAAATAGTTAAGTAAATTGTATTAAGTTAAAGAAAGACTTAAATCATGATTAAAGTGTAATTCTGAGAAAAAAAGTTTTAGAAGCAGTCACTTGATAAATGTGTGCAAAGGGTTATAAGAGAGAATGCTACTCCCAAAAGCTGTTACACTAGATTGGTTTGTTTAAGAAAGCAGTAGAATCTATTTTTTTGTTTGTTTTTTGCAGATACACTCTAACAAACAGAAGGCATACATTATCAGCAGTTCAGAAAGGTTAGGTGTGTTTCTGCCAGAAGACAGCCAGAGGATAACCGCTCACCGTTCTCCAAAGCCCAGTGACTAAATAATAATGCTATTCTTGTAAACTACTAGGCAGGCGCAACACAGCTGCTCTTTCTTTTCTTTGGTGATCAGGATTTGCTGTCCAAAAAGTTGCAGAATAATTTGAATGTAATTAGATGAAATTTTCCCCAACAGAAAAGCAAGAATTAATTTTGACTCTAGTTACTGAAAGAAACTCAGAAGCTCTACACTGGGCTTTTTAAACATTTATGGTCTCCTTTACTTAGAAAGCATTTCTCCACATTCAACTTAAAAAGCAGACTCTTTTGCTGGATGACCTTAGGCTTCTGAGTTGAATTGACATTAAATAAAGAATTCTGAGCAAACCTGCAGTTTCTATGTTTGTATAAAATGCTTTGAAAAATTCAATTTTATTGCATTCTACTTAATTTTTTATGAGTCTACTTTATTTCATTTTATATTCATCTACTTAAGTCTTTATTTTTCATGAAGATGAAGAAGGCAGATTCCTTACATTTATAATTTTTTCTTTAAAATACAGTCAATTTCTTTCCAGGCAAACTTTCCCTTTCAAGTGTAAGGTAATTAATTTCAGTTTTGAAGATGGCACTGTGGTCCACAATCCTTGGCTGACTGTTCTTCCAGGAAAAGTAAGAGCAGCTGTGAAAGTAACTAAAAATTCAATGGGATCTTTTGATGTAGATTTCTCACAAAACATAAAGCTGTGAGGGATGTAAAGGGATGACTTCCCAAGAGCTGGGAACACTTTAGAATATTTAAAAATAAGTGAGAAAAATGTAGGAATTAAAACAAATTCAAAATGGTAGGATAATTTTAAAATAGAAAATAATTCTAACTTTCCAAACTATTTAGTATTTGTAGTTATATGATATGCGTGTCCAAAATAGATATGAAGAGCACTGTTTTCAAATGAGCACTTAATTTCTGTTATTTACATTTTTATTTTGGATTTAGGAATGTAATGTATCCCTACATCATGTAAGGGCAAACGCAGCTTAGCTCAATGTAATTTTTGACATGCAACAATGCTCAGAAAAAAAAGGGAAAAATAGCTTAGCTATATTTATATAAATTACTATGTTAAAGAACACTTCTAATATTTTCATTAAAACATAATTCTACTTGTTTCTACATACTTAATAATAGAAAACTCATAGCATCAATATTTCATTGCTTGCCTCCAAAAAATTGTTGACATCCTCTGTGGCCATCTGCCAAGGTGGTCATTCCTTTGTATTTGACGCAATTAGAGAAGTATCACGATTCCATGAATTAATAAAAAAAAATTCTGTGCTCTTGGCTTCTGGTATTTTATTTCCTTGGTCCTGTTAAAAAGGGAATAAGGGTGAATTTACCAATTTTAAACAGGGAGCCAGTTATTTTATATTTCTTTCATTTAATATTTAAGGACATTTTGAGATTTTACAAGGTCTCATTAAGAATCATAGAATTTTAGTTTTACACACAGCCTTGCTAAATTTATGACTGCAGGCAAGAAAGAGCTATATTAATCAGATGGTTCAATTCCCATATTTTATAGTATAGGAAACTGAAATTCAGAGAGGTTAAACAGCTCAACCAATGTTACAATCAATTAGTGACAGAGCCAGCTTGAGAAACCAGTTCTTACTACTTCAATTTCAGGGTTCTCTCCTCTAGCAGTCTACCCGGGAGGGAAACTGGGAAAAGCATTACCACGCCCAAGCTAATTTCTCAGCTCTAATACTTAGAGAAAAGTCTAGAACAAGAAACAACAATAGATAATAAACTGATAGTTTATTAACTGATAGTTTATTATTTAGACTACTAATTCAAAGCATAGCACTTGTTCAAGGGATATTTGAGAGATTATTTTATTGGAGTATGGTCATAATTTTATTAAAAATGACCAGTTACCGTTACATTTCTAAATTGCATCCAGTGTCATAATTTTTGACTTTGGACAAGTTTTTTCTTCTTTTTTTTAATTGTTGTTCAAGTACAGTTGTCTCCATTTTCACTCCCCCACCCCCATCCCCACTTCCCACCCTCAATCCTACCCTCTTAGGTTTTGTCCATGTGTCCTTTATACATAAGTTCCTTGACGGCCCTTCCCTGTTATCCTCTATTATCCCTCTGCCCCTCCGGTCCGGTTACTGTCAGTTTGTTCTTTATTGCAATGTTTCTGATTGTATTTTGCTTGCTTGTTTGTTTTGTTGATTAGGTTCCACTTAATGATTTATTTTCCCAGTGCTTACTGGTGCAACATAGCAAAAGAATGATAGTCTTATTATCTGGAGAGCAACAGACTATAATTAAAAAAACCTGGGTTTTAGATACACCCTTTGCAAAAACCCTTCAAAGACATCCATATAGCATTAAGATAAAAACCCAAAGGTCTCATGTTGCCTCAGATGACTGGGCTCCTGGTTATGTGTGACAGCGTATCTGCGCACTCTTTCCCTGCTTCCTATTCCACAGCCCTAGGGGCCTGTTCTTCAAATATGCTAAACACACTTTTGTTTTAGGTCTTTGACCTTCGTCTTTCCTTCAGACTAGGACTTTTTTTTCCAGATAGCCACGTATCTGTTCCCAATGACTGAAACACTTTTCCATTGAGAGTTCCATGCATGTTTCAGAATCTGCTCCCTAAGAGTTTTTCTCATATGACTCTAGTTAAACAACTTCACTTTCCAGCACTCAATCCTACTGGCCCTCATTCTCTATGTCCACATCTGCTTCATTTCCATTCAGTGTCTGTAATTTATAATTTATAGATGTTATACAGCCCAACACAATCCCTATGGGGGCCCGATGGGTTTTGGAACTCAGTAATATTTGAGTGAAGAAGGCATAAGGGGGATAAATGGTAATGGAAAAAAATACAATAAAAATAAACTATTAAAAAAAGGTAATATGGTAAATAAACTGAAATTATGTAACATGCATCACCACCCCACTTGAGAGATCTGGGACAGCACCCTACAATAAAATGTTGGTATCTGAACAGAAAAAATACACGCATTTAAAGTGATATTTAAAAAAAATAAATGGCCTCAGAGTTTTACAACTACATGAGTGTAACTTTAGTTTTTACCACTATGTGAGTGGCAAAAGCTTTCAGTTTCAGAGCTTTTTGATTTTGGAATTAGATACAAGGGATTGTGGGATATAATACATACTAAGTTATTTCTTTATTGCCTGTCTCACCATATACTGTATGCTCAAAAGACCAGAAATTTTTTTTTTGCTGCTGTATCTTCTGCGCCTAATAGGTAATAAATACTCAACAGATATTAGTAGAATGGATAAGCAAAGGCTTCTGTAAGAATGTTGTTTTTGTTCTGTTTACATTGTAAGTAAATCCTATGCTATAATAATGCAATTCTTCTCAATCGAAGGAATAATTGATAATGTTATTTTAATAGCTTCTTTTTTTCCCCAAGATTTTCTTTCTTTATTTATTTTTAGAGAAAGGGGAAGGGAGGGAGAAAGAGAGGGAAAGAAGCATAGATGTACAAGAGAGAAACATTGATACACTGCTTCTTGCACGCCTTCCAACTGGGGACCTGGCCTGCAACCCAAGGGATGTGCCCTGACTGGGAATCGAACGGGCGACCCTTTGGTTTGCAGGCCTATGCTCAATCCACTGTGTTATACCAGCCAGAGCTATTTTAATAGCTTCTTAAAACTATTTTTTAAGGGTCATTGAAAAAAAATGACAGACAGCATTTAGACAAAACTAAGCAACACCTGGGCTGTGTGAAATAGTGGGAAGAATTCTCATCTAGAATTCTAGTGGTCTTGATTTGCTTCTTTGCATTCCCATTTTTATTTTTACTACTTACATTTATCCATCCATCTAGCTATTTCTCTTTGGTTTAGATATCTCACCATTCTTGGCTTAATTTATCATCTGTAAATTGAGATGATATAACTCAATGTTATCTTTGCTAGTTCTATGATTTTTATTAACAGTTAAATAATTGAGGCAGTAAGCATTTTATTCCAAAAGCTGGCTGGCCATTTTAAAGGCATATATTCTTGTTCGTCTAATCTGCAATTAAAAAAGAGATTAGTTTTTAATCAAATTTAAGCATGTCTGTTTAGCTCTAATGAAGTGACACATTTGCCAAATATGTATTTTAATACTTAACTTTTGTGTAAGTTTCTGCATGAGTATGCCTAATATTTATTGAGCATTTATTATGTTCTAGGTATTATTCTAATAAGTCTAAGCTTTTTACACATATTAAACTTACAGCAACTCTACGAGATAGGTATTAGTATTACCCTTGTGGTAGACTGGATCAATCCTCTCTTTCCTCACCACACATCCAAGGAAGGTGTGTTTATACCTCTCTGCTCTATGACTGTGGGCTTGCTTGATGAAATGAAGTCACAGCAGATATCACTCAAGTAAATCCTTGAAACATACTTTAGCAGTTGGGTTTCTGCCTTTTACTCTGAGTAAAAAGTGCTTCAGGGAGTTGTAGGTTCAAGGAAGACGAGAGACAAATGACAGAGATGTAGATGCATCCTAGATCAGACCTACTCCTGCTCCCCACAGACTGCTGATCAGGAACTAAATTCTTACTGTGGTATGCGAGATGTACAGTTTGTATTGCAGCAACAGCTCACTGATAAAGCTCCTTCTTACAGAAAAAATGAAGGTCAGAGAGTGAGTAACCTGTCTAACTTTCACAATTAGGTGGTAGGTTATGGATCTAAAGCTGTGCAGAACTGGCTCAAAGGTCTCCACTCTCAGCCCCGAGGCTCGATTGCCACTACGTTGTACTGGCCACATTATATGACCATAAGCCCTGCGTTAACATGGCAGTGGGTGATCTGTACACACAGATTAACATTCATAAACGTAAAGACAGTCTAGTTGTAAATGGACAAAGTATCTTCGAGTGAAATGTTTCATCTTGAGACATTAATAAATATAAATGCATTGTTTTCTGGAGTCAGATTACTATCCCAATTCACTGGAAGACTAACCATCGGTTCTCCATGCCAACAGCTCTGCTACATGATTCGATGTCTGACTTTGGCTGAACAATTCAGGCATGTGTGATCCAAGCTGGATCAACCAAGTTTCTTTTAATATTTTGAAATGTGGACACATGACTAGGAACCCCCATTAATGGCTTCCCTCTGCAGAGACCTGAAATCCTGGAGCAGCCCTTGCGCCTTTCCGTCTCACTCATCAATCCCATGAGATACTCCAGCATCTTTCCAGAGGAATGCCTTTATAAATAAACTTGCCAAAATCTGTTTTTCTTGTTGCAACCAAAAGAAATTTAACCAGAATGGGCTTTAAAAAAGTGTCCTCTTTGTTATAACTTCAAAGTGCAGAGGAGGGATTTCTTAAAGAGACCAAATAACTTTGCTTTTGTTTTTTGTTTTTTTTTTTTAAGATTTTATTAATTTATTTTTAGAGAGAGGGGAAGGGAGGGAGAAAGAGAGGGAGAGAAACAGCAATGTATGGTTGCCTCTCACATGGCCCTCACTGGGGACCTGGCCTGCAACCCAGGCATGTGCCCTGACTGGGAATCGAACCGGGACCCTTTGGTTCCCAGCCTGCGCTCATTCCACTGAGCTACACCAGCCAGGGCTGCTTTTGTTTTTTTATCCAATCAAAGTAATTTTATAGGTTATAGTTATGGATTGTGTGTTCTCTGATACTACTTAAAAATTCTTCCAAATTTTAAAAACCAGGGTCCATGGATTCTAAAGAGTCTATGGATAGAAATATATTTTAGTAGACGTGAATAATGTAGGTTTCCTTTGTAAGTCTAC
Organism: Micronycteris hirsuta; assembly: GCA_004026765.1. Lineage (NCBI taxonomy): Eukaryota > Metazoa > Chordata > Mammalia > Chiroptera > Phyllostomidae > Micronycteris > Micronycteris hirsuta. Next base: position 54,014 of record PVJI01001730.1, read on the forward strand.
ATGTTTTATGTATTTAAAAACATTCTATGTAGAATGAGTTTTCTATATTCCTTTTGATAATGTAAGACAAGTACATGTATGGGATTAACTGATTCACTCAGAACTACTTAGGAGACCCAAACATATTCCAGACATTGTTTTGGGAACTGAGGATATAGAGCAGGGACAAAACAGACGATGTCTGCCCTCAGAGTACTAATAAGAGAGAATATGGAATATAATTGAAAATTTCTTAATACCATTAGTAATGAACTTGGTACATCTATATACAGTGAGGAGAAAAGGGTGACTTAAAAGTGTGAGAGTATGGAAACAAAAATCCTGGAAAAGTTTATGTGCAATCCTTAACTTATATGTAATTTTCCAAAGAGATATATCAGAATATATAGGGATCCCTGCCAGAAATCATATGTAAGAGTAAATAATAAAGTGCACCCATCACCACAAAGGCACTGTTTATGTTACACATTTTACTTTACTAGTGATTTTTTATCTATTATTACATTATAACCTCTCAATACTTCCAGAGAAGCAGGAGAGAAAACAGAGCCCTGGAGGTGGTAGAAAGAGCTACAACCTGACTTCTAAATTTTGGTTTTATTGCCATCATACTGCACTACACCATCTAACAAAAGACAACTGGTTTCAAAGCAGACAATGTTAAAATTTCTTTTAATATACTTCCGTGAGCTACTTATGAAATGGGACAAAGAAGCAATACTATTGGGGTCACAAAGAAGCTGCTGGTAAGAAATTGAACATCTTTTATCAGCAGGCAGAAGCTCAAATCAGTGGGAACTTTGGGAGGTTTGACAGAATTGGCTGTGGAGAAGTTTAGAATGTATTACTAAAGCAGATTCTCCCAACCATTGGGGATGGCACACTTCAGCCAGAAAAACAAATCGAGTCTGCCATCCGGTTTTTGTATGCCTGCTGTCCCCAGACAAGAGTGGTATTTGCATTTCTAAATGGCTTAAAAAGCATAAAAAATTTGACACCTGAAAATTATACAAAATTCAAGTTTCAGTGTCCATAAATAAAGCTGAGACACAGCCATGCTCATTTGCTCGGGTACTGCCTGTGGCTGCTCAGCAGCAGAGACCTGCTGGACTATCTGGGCTTTTATAATCTTTTTTTTAAAAAAATATTTCATTTATTTATTTTGAGAGAGAGGAGACGGGAGGGAGAAAGAACAATGTATGGTTGCCTCTCACACGGCCCTCACTGGGGACCTGGCCTGCAACCCAGGCATGTGCCCCGACTAGGAATCAAACCGGGACCCTCTGATTCCCAGCCCGCGCTCAATCCACTGAGCTATACCAGCCAAGCTATCTGGGCTTTTACAGAAACGTTTGTTGATCCTTGATCTAGCACAGTGATTTTCAACTGGTGTGCAACAAGAAGTTTTAAAACTTGCAGTACCCAACTATCTAGTCAGGGGCACTGACCTCTTTTCCCTTAGATTGTCAGATAAAATAATGACAAAAGCCAATACAGCAATAGACATCTAGTGTAAATGAATCAAAATTATACCTTTTTTTTTGTCAGACTGGCAAAAAATATTTTTGATTTGATGCAGAATTTTAGTAATTAGTTTATGTGTGCTACGAGATGAAAAAGATTGAAAATCACTGACATAGAAGATCAGAGTTTTCCAAAGAGTTACTTAAATATTTCTTCCCCTTAAACTCCAATGATTTGAGAGCGCCTGAGGTATGTGAGTCACTGACTATCATAAGGGTCTGAGAAGCATGCTTATGTATCTCAGACATTTGGTCAGCTGACCACTTAAATTCCCTCTTTGTGTTTAAATTACCTCATGGTGCTTGTGATTCTTACAGAGGTGGGTTTTTTTTATTGTTGTTCAAGTACAGTTGTCTCCATTTTCCCCCCACCACTCTCATTGCCCCACCCTGGATCCTACTCCTCCGTGGCTTTGTCCATGTGTCCTTATACATGTTCTGTGATGACCTTTCCCCTCGCAGCCTCTATTATTCTCTCCCCCTCCTCTCTGGTTCCTGTCAGTTTATTCTTACAGAAATCAAATTTCTTAACTACCAGGCCTACATTTTGAAATTTACTGTTACATAAATTGTTGGTTAAAGACAGCAAGCACAAAGAAACTTTTGGTGACATATAATTAATGAGAAGCACAAAAATCCCATGAAGCCTATCAATTTGCATTCAGATGACCAACATCAAATCTATTAAATTGCATTTACCTAATCAAGAGGAGCCCCTAGATGCCTCAAATACTACTTTAAAACTCAATATTAAAGAGAATATGATTAAATCCAAAATTTTCTTGAACAAAATTATCTCTTATCTAGAAATTAAATCCAGCTGATTTTAAAAGCATAAAATACAAAGAACTCCAAAATATGAGATCATAAAAGCAGTTTTGAACCTACTTCTGATACTGTAACTTACTTTTCAATATACATTTAAATACTCATTAGGACTCAAAGTCAAGTATTATTTAAAATAGTTAAAATTTTATATTTACTGTTGTCAAATCAGCACCCCTCACCAACACACATACACACTCTAATTTTAAGTTAAACAGCAGGTCACTTATTAAAAGTAAAAAAAGTTTAAATGTCTTCATTATGCATAATAAATGTTGATTTATATTTAAAATAAATTTTATAGTTCATCTTTATCCTTTTGTAACTCAACCATTCTTTCAAGGAGGTTTAAAAATGTGTGTGTGTGTGTATATACACATTTGTTTCTTTTCTGTAACATGGCTGCTCTGAAACAAGCTATTTTGCCATTTGGAAGCCAGTCCACCTTTGATCAGAAAACGAAACAACAACATTGTCTTTTTTTTAAACTTCCTCCATAAAATGGTTTCTTTTCTTTTTTTAATTGTTCAAGCACCGTTTTCTGCCTTTTCCCCCACCCCTCCCCACCCCCCCAGCTCTCCCCGCCTCCCTCCTCCATTTCCACCCCCTCCTCATTGTTGTCCATTATAGTTGTTCCTGTAAACCCTTCACCCTTTCCCCTATTATCCCTCCCCTCTCCCTTCTGATCACCGTCAGCCTGTTCTCAATTTCAATGTCTTTGGCTATACTTTGCTTCCTGTTCGTTTTGTTGATTAGGTTCCTGTTAATGGTGAGATCATATTGTACAGTCGTCCCTTGCTATATCGTGGTTCACTTATTGTGGCTTCACTGTATCGCGGGTGTTTAATACAATATATATCTAATTCTGTATTGCAGAATTTTCACTATATCGCGGGATTTTGTGGTAAAATTACACAGGCTTTTGTTAAAATTATGTAGGTTTAAGAGTGCAGAAAGTGTTTAAGAGCATATGAAGTGTTTATAAGAGTGTGGGAAAGGTTAATAAGAGAGTGGAAAGGTTTATAGGAGTGTGGGAAGGGTTTATAAAGTGTTAAAATATATATAAATAAAAAAATAAATATAACACTGCTACTTTGTGGATTTTCACCTATCGTGGGGATCTCTGGAAAGTAACTCCCATGATAGGTGAGGGATCACTGTATTTGTCCCTCACCACCTGGCTTACTTCACTTAGCATAATGCTCTCCAGTTCCATCCATGCTGTTGCAAAGCGTATAAGCTCTTTCTTCTTCTCTACTGCGTAGAATTCCATTGTGTAAATGTACCATAGTTTTTCAATCCACTCATTTACTCATGGGCACTTAGGTTGCTTCCAGCACTTGGCTATTGTAAATTGTGCTGCTATGAACATTGGGGTGCATAGGTTCTTTTGAATTGGTGTTTCAGGGTTCTTAGGATATAATCCTAGCAATGGAATTGCTGGGTCAAAAGGCAGTTCAATTTTTAGTTTTCTGAGGAAATTCCATACTGTTTTCCATAGCGGTTTCACCAGTCTGCAATCCCAGCAACACTGCACTAGGGTTCCCTTTTCTCCATATCCACTCCAACATTTGTTGTTTGTTGATTTGTTTATGATGGCCATTCTGACCGTTGTGAAGTGACATGGTCTTTTACTAGTTCTTCTGTTTTTACTTTTTTTCATTTACCCCTTAGAAATATGTCTAAACCTCATACTGGAACTTTGTTGTTTATTCTTACATCTTGCATCTTCTCCTGCATCATTTTAATTGTTTTGACTTTTCTCTGAATTCTGAGAAAATTTCTAATATTTTTTTGTCTGCATCACTAGTCTGATTTCCTGGAGGTCAAATCTGTTTTTACTGACAAGATTGAGAATGTTAATTTATTTCTGTAATTTTAATTTTCTGCAGTCATTTTTAGCCTCGATTATTTTGTTTCTAATTTATCCTAGTGTTTTTAAATTTTACCAGTTCTCCCCTGTGGACATCTGCTTCTGTTTCAAATAGCTATGTCCTCTCGTGATCACAAGCAGTTTTCTAAATATTTCTACTTTTGTTAAATTATTTCTCTGAATGTTCACTACAGCGATCTAATTATTTTTAATTTGCAATCTTCTTTCATAAACTTTGCATCGTGATTCAATTTTTTAACTCAAAAACAATGACATACTTCTGAAAACTTTAAAGTTTACTTATTTTAAAAATGTTGAAAAATGTTATAACAAGTAAAAAAATCAGCGATAATATTTATTCATTCTGCTTGTTCTTCATTATTTCTTCACCAAACAGATGAGTACAAATTCTTTGCCACTGGAGAGAGACACCTGACAGCGCTTACTTTCAAGAAGCTTATTACAGGCCAGTGGCTGGAAAAAGATTCAGATTGTTAAAACACCGTGTGATAGCTTCTCCAATAGATGTAAATTAAGCTGCACAGAGATGTAAAGAAACTGCTACATTATAATCTAGAACAAAAATGAATTCAGTTCTTGATAGTAAGAAAGCAGAGAATGAGAATTATTAATAGTAGAATCCACTGGGCATACCAACCAATTTGATGAGGGAAGTGAGACAAATATATAAAATTGAGATATAAGGAGAAGTTAGGCAGGGTCTAGAAATGTACATAATTGATTTATTTTTAATGTCATTTTTATTAAAGTAATTCATTATCATGGTAAAATTCAAACAGCACAGAAGAATGAAAATGTGAGAAAAGCAAGCCCTCTCTCTTCTATCCAGAGATAAACACCATCATAGTTTCTTGCATGTCTCATTCCATAAATTTTATACACCTCTATTAGAAACTCTCGAGGACAAATACATTTAGTAATTTGGAGTTTTTCAGATTTAGGAAGTGAATCTGATGCATTTACTGCAGCTGGTCTAATACCAGCCAGTGGTGTCTAGGCAGCAGCTCATTATGAAATACACTAATTTTTCTGTAACGAATAGTCACACTTTGATTTAAATGCAGATTATAATTTAATATATTCATAAAGTTTTATTTTTTTCTTCAGAGGATGTCCTTTTTCTCCTACCTTTACTGCAACATATTTGACATATAATATTGGTAAATTTAATGTGTACAATGTGATGATTTGATCTGTGTTTATATTGCAGAGTGATTGTTGTAGGAAGGGTAGTTAACACACTTGTCACCTCACCTAATTACAGTTTGTGTTGTGAAAACATATAGCATTGTTACCTGTAGGCAGCATGCTGAACATCAGATTTGAAGAACTTATTCATTTTATAACTGGGAATTTGTACCTTTGACCAAAATCTCCCCATTTTCCCTACTTCCCAGCCTCTGGTAACTGTCATTCTAACTGTTTCTGAGTTGGGCTTCTTTTTTTTTAAGATTCCATATATAAGTGAGATCATGCAGTATTTGCTTTCTCTGTATGACATTTCACTAAGCTCAATGCCCTCAAGGTCCACCCATGTTGTCACAAATGACAGGATTACCTTTTTTATGGCTGAGTAATATTCATATATGTGTATATGTTTACATATATGATTTTTATGTGATATTTATATAACACTTTGACATACATGTATATCACATTTTCTTTAAACATTGATCTACTGATGGACATTGAGATTGTTTCCATATCATAGCTGTAGTGAATAATATTGTGATGAGAATGGAAGTGCAGGTACCTCTTTGAGACAGTGATTTCATTTCCTTCTGATATACACACAGAAATGGGATATATATGCAGATGTGGGACCATATAGTAAGTATTTTTAATTTTTTTTAGAAACCTACATAATACTGTTTTCAATAGTGGCTGTACCAATTTACAGCCCCACTGACAGGACGCAAGTGTTCCCTTTTCTCCACATCCTCACCAGCACATATCTTTTTGACAATATCCAGTCTCCCAGGTAGGAGTTGCTCTCTTGTGGTTTTGATTTGCATTTTCCTGATGATTAGTGATGCTGGGCACCTTTTCCTGTACTGGTTGGCCACCTGTATATGTCTTCTTTGGAAAAATGTCTATTTAGGTCCTCTGCCCATTTTTTAATTCAGCCTCTATATTTTTTTTTGTGTGTGTGGCTATTTAGTTGATTCAGTTCTTGGTATATTTTGGATGTCAACCCCTTATCTGATGTGGTCATAAATAGCTTTTAAATTCATGAGAAAACTAAGTGGGCCCTTAATGTTTCTATATCAGTTTGGTTTTGCTGCCAAAATGTATTGAACGAAAAGGAAACTTTTGGATTTCAGAGCCATTTGCTGCCTTTCAGAACTGCAATTACTGATGTCTACTAATTCTGCCCATGGAAATATAATATATTACCATATACTTATAATGAAAAATTGTATTCTTTCAATTCATTCATATGCTTCATTATGAATGAAACAAAATTTTGTTTCTTCTGTTCAATGACTAAAATCTTTAGAGAACACTATGTATTTACTAAATAAAGGTAGTAATTTAGTACTCATTAGTAAAGTTTCATCACTGAATTTTTTCTGGATTTGTATGTATTTCTTGGAAGCATCTTTACAGAGAACTCAGGTAGTGGGGTTGAGTGAAGAAGCTCCATCAGACAGCATGTGGTGTAGTCATTTAATGTGTCCAACATCAAGCCTTGCATTGCTTGTAGATGTTTCCCATAGTTTCTCTTTGCTTTTGATTATCGGTTATTAATTATTCTTATCTTTTTTTAACAATTACTTTATTGTTGTTCAATTACAGTTATCTGCAACGTCTCCACTCCCCTCCTCCCTTCCCCTCCAACCCCACCTCCCTCCTCAGGCTCCCTCCTCCCCCTTAGTTCTGTCAATGTGTCCTCTACTGTGAATCCTGAAAACCCTTCTCCCCATTGTCCCCTCCCCTGGCTATTGTTAGACTGTTCTTAATTTCAATGTCTCTGGTTATGTTTTGCTTGCTTTCTGTTTTTGTTGATTATGATCCAGTTAAAGGTGAGATCATATGGTATTTGTCCCTCACCGCCTGGCTTACTTCACTTAGCATAATGCTCTCCAGTTCCATCCATGCTGTTGGCAAAGGGTATAAGCTCCTTCTTTCTCTCTGCTGCGTAGAATTCCATTGTGTAAATGTACCATAGTTTCTTGATCCATTCGTTTGTAGATGGGCACTTAGGTTGTTTCCAGCACTTAGCTATTGTGAATTGTGCTGCTATGAACATTGGAGTGCATAGGTTCTTTTGAATTGGTTTTTCAGGATTCTTGGGGTATAATCCCAGTAGTGGAATTGCTGGGTCGAAAGGCAGTTCCATTTTCATTTTTCTGAGGAAGTTCCATACTGTTTTGCACAATGGCTGCACCAGTCTGCATTCCCACCAACAATGCAGTAGGGTTCCCTTCTCTCCACATCCCCTCCAACAGTTATCTGTTGCTTTGTTGATGATGGCCATTCTGACTGGTGTGAGGTGATATCTCATTGTGGTTTTAATTTCCATCTCTCTGATGGCTAATGATGTTGAGCATCTTTTCATATGACTCTGGGCCCTCTGTATGTCCTTTTTCGAGAAGTGTCTGTTCATGTCTTTTGCCCATTTTTTAAAGGTGGATAAAAAACTTAAATTAAGTCGCGACACCATAAAAGTTCTAGAGGAAAACATCAGTAGGAAAATCTCAGACATTCCACGCAGCAACATCTTCAATGATATGTCCCCTAGAGCTAGGGACATAAAGGAAAGAATAAACAAATGGGACCTTATCAAAATAAAGAGCTTCTGTGGGGCTAAAGAAAATAGTATTAAAATAAAAACAGAACCAACTGTATGGGAAAACATATTCGCCAATGATACCTCAGACAAGGGTCTGATCTCCAAAATATATAAAGAACTCATACGACTCCACTCCAGGAAGACAAAAACCCAATTAAAAAATGGGTAATTATTTGTATCTTTTATATATTTGATTCATCATTTGATATTTCTCTTTTGTCACTTGCAACTTTTTCTCTTTTTTCATGTTTCCTTAATAGCTGTGTTCACTGGATGTTCAATCTGGCTGATAATCCAATCTCACTCGTCTGATAGTTCATAAGCATTTGCCCCATAATTTCATAAAGTTCTTATACACTAAAGCTATTAAGCATTTTAAGTAAACAAATGCTCAGAAACACATACAAATCACATAAACAATTTTATATATACTGTATTAAGTTCCAAATAAGCTCCATGTTTATTTTTAAAGCTGCAAAACCTGAACTAAATTTTAAAAACATTAAATAAGAACTGTGAAATGCATGCTGCCTTTAAAATGTTCACTACCTGCCTGTCACCTCTATTTTATAATTGATATCCGCCTTTTTTTTTGCCATCTGCTATATAGTATAAATAACAAATGTGGTTTACTTAGGACCATTTGATATGCAGTTATTGTCTAGAATGATCCTATAAAAACCACGTTCAGCTAAAACTTGGGGAAATATACCTAAGCTTTGTATGAATATAAATAGAAAAAAAGCATACATGTATCTCCTTTAAAAAAATCATTCAAATGAGAGTATTTTTTCCACATATAATGTCCTGTTACAAAGGCATCTTTTCATAATACTACAGAGATCTATTTCTTTAGATAAAACGAGGCCTTCCTACATCACGCAGCTGAATACAGCTGGAGAAAAACCCATAACCACACTGACTGGTCTCATTTTGAAATTCATGAAGAACTCAAGTGGGCTCTTCATGCTCCCAGGAAATCGCAGTACATTTCCCTAGTCCATTCATTCTCCTATTTTTCTAGGTAACATTTTCACACTTCCTCTTCCTTATGTTCTTTCCCTCACATTCCACATACAGTCTCCCAGGCATACAGTTGATTTAATTTCAAATTACATCACTACTTTCACTGTGAATCCTCTGGTCTAAGGCACCATTATCTCTCAGCTTGTGCCCTTACTCCCTATCAACCTGTTTGTAGTAACATCAATCAGAGTAAGCTTTTAAAAATTTGTCAGATAACTGCCATTGTGCTAAGATAAACAAACTTACTCCAATGGATATCATTATCTTTCTGACCCCATCTCCTGCAGTTATCCCTCTTGCTCTGCTAAAGCAACACTGACCTCTTAACTCTTTTGTTTAAAATATCTGACATGATCCACTGGCATTCTCTCTACGGAGGAACACTCTTTCCTCAGATAGCCACAAGACCCCTCAATCCCTTCAAATCTTTGCTTGAATTTGCTCTTTCCTAATGAGACCTACCCTGCTAATCCTACTTAATATTGTAACACCTCCTCTTAATCCCAATGACACTGCCTATCCAGTTTACCCTGTTTTATGTGTTTTTCTTTACGTAAGTTTTATCTTCTGAAATACTACATTAAGTATTTATTATGATTAATTTTTGTCTGTTTCCTACTACTAGAATATAAGCTCCATAAGGGCTGGGATATTCATCACTGATCCCAATACCTGAAACAGTGTCTGGTACAAAGTAGGCCCTCAATACATACATACTGAAAAATAAATGGACAAAAATTCATTCATTTACTTTAATAAGTTAATATACATACTTATTTTAATATTTTTAAAGCTTAGACTATTTCGTAGTAAAATTTCCCTCTCACTCCTGTTCTCCATCTGTCCAGTTTCTACACCTTCCCACAATAGCATCTTTTTTATTTCCTTGTATTTACTTACAGTGATTTTTTTTGCATAAGTAAGCATATATCAATGAACATGTTTTTGCTCACTATCCTTGAATCCCAAAGATAGCATCCTATACATACTCTCCTTCATGTGTGAACTGTAATTTTAATTTAGTTATAATTTTAAAGAGGACTAGACCTTGAATGCTTCTTTCTTTCTTTTAAATACTTTTCGGTATTAGAAATAACAAGAATAACAAGGCTCCTTGTTATTTTTGACAGCAGTGTAGTTTTTCATTCTGGATATCGCAGAGTTCAATTTGTTTCAAATAGATGAACATTCAGGCTTCTCCATTTACTATTAAATACTGTAAATAACTCTGCACATCATCTCATCTCGTAAAGCAATATATGGGTAGAATACATTCTAAAAAGTAATTAAGTCAATGGAAAAGTTTTTTTTTCCCCTAACTTCGACAGATATTGCCAATCATAGTCTCACCGAGACTCTTATATCCAATTTTGGGATTTTTGGAAATTCTGATAGTGACAAACAGTATTTCATTGTGACTTAAATCTGCTTTTCCTTTATTAGAAGTGAGGTTGGAATTTTCATATTCTTAATGGCCATTTGTATCCCTTTTCCCATAAACAGTCTGTTAATGTCCTTTGTCATTTTCCCAACCTGGTAAGTATTTTAACTTACCACTTTGTAGTTTTTAGTTATATTTTAGGAAATGTAATCACTCCTCTTTAATAAGAATAGCAGAGATTTTTTTCTTCAATATTTAGTTTGTCTTTTTTGCTTGTGTGTTTTTTAATAATGTGATCAAGTCTATTAAACATTTTTTGGCTTCTAGGTTTTATTTTTTCTTTTTATTATTATTAATATCTTTATCCTCTTGTGAGGACATTTTTTTTCATTGCTTTTGAAGGGGAAGAGAGAGACAGGGAGAGATAAACACCAATATGAAAGAGAAACATCAACTGGTTGCCCTCTCGTACATGCCTGGAGCGGGGATTGAATCTGCAACCTGGGTACGTGCCCTGACCGGAATCGAACCTGCAACCATTCGGTCCACAGGATGACACTCCAACCAACCGAGCCATATCAGTCAGGTTTGTTTTTTTTTAAATTACATCTACTGAGGTGACATTGGTTAAATTAATTATATAGGTTTCAAGCATACAATTCTATGACACATCATTTGTATATTGCAGTGTGTGCCCACCACTGTCAAAGCTTTTACATCACCATGTATTTGATTCCCTCGATCCCTTACTACCCGTCCACCCCTTCCTTCTGGTAACAACCAGACTGCTGTCTGTGTCTATGAGATTTTGTTTTCTTGATTCATTTTTTTTGCTTTCAGTTTTATATTCCACATATGAGTGAGATCATACAGTTCTTGACTTTTTCTGACTTATTTCACTTAGTATAATATTCTCAAGGTCCATCCACGTTGTAAAGGCAGTATTTCATCTTTTCTTATGACTGAGTGGTATTTCATTGTATGTACCACATCTTCTTTGTCCAGTCACCCTTCGGTTGTTTCCATGTTTTGGCCTCCATGAAGAACGCTGCAATGAATACTGGGGTGCATACATCTTTGCTAATAGGTGTTTTCAGTTTTGGGTGTGTAGATACCTAGAGGAGAGGTTGCTGGGTCATCTGGTAAATCTATTCTTAATTTTTTGAGGAAAATTCAGTTTTCCATAGCGGCTGTACCAGTTTACATTCTCACCAGCAGTGAATGAGGGTCCTTTTCCCTCCACCGCCTCTCCAACACTTGTTACTACTTGTCTTGTTGATCAAAGCTATCCTAACAGGTGTGAGGTGGTATCTCATTGTAGTTTTGATTTTCATTTCTTTAATCGCTAGTGAAATTGAACATCTTTTCACATGTATGTTGGCCATTTGTATGTCTTCTTGGGAGAAGTGTCTGTGCAGGTCCTCTGCCCATTTTTAAAATGGATTATTTGTTTGGTGTTGAGTTGTATGAGTTCTTATATATTTTGGATATTAATCCCTTGTCAGAGCTGTTGTGCAAATATCTTCTCCCATTCTGTTGGTTGCCTTTCTGTTTTGTTGTAGGTTTCTTTTGCTGTGCAGAGGTTTTTAGTTTGATATAGTCCTATTCATTTGTTTTTGCCTTACTTCCCTTGGCGTTGGGGTCAAATTCATAAAATCCTCTCTAAGACTATGGTCCATAAATTTAGTACCTATGTTTGCTTCTGTGTATTGGTATGGCCAAAAAGTTCTTTTTCCCCCCCATAAGATGGCTCCAGTAGCACTTAGTGTCTTTAATTTAATTTGAAACAATTTTGTTACATTGTATTGTGACAGCTGTCATATCAGCATGCATTTAAAAAAAACTTATTTTCAAAATACGTGATTTTTATGTAGCCATCTTAATACTGAAGACAGAAGAAAATATGCAACAGTTTCAGCAAATTATGCTTCATTATTTCAAGAAAGGTAAAAATGCAACTGAAATGCAAAAAATCCCAGTAGATTTGTGCAGTGTATGGAGGAGCTGTGCCTGTTTCATGCTGGAGATTTCTCATTGGACAATGCTCCACGATCCGGTAGGCCAACTGAACGTGATAGCGCGCAAACTGAGACATTAATTGAGAACGATCAATGTTATACCATGCAGGATATAGCTGACATACTCAAAGTATCTAAATATATACTTATTAGTGAAAATGAAAAATGTGTCTTGTTTTACAGAAAAAAAACGAATAGACTTTCTGGACAACCCAATAATTTATTTATTTCAGGTCTTATATTTAGGTCTTTGATCCAATTTGAGTTAATTTTTCTTTTTGAGGACAAACTGTAGTCTAGTTTCTTTCTTTTGCATGTGGTTTTCCATTTGTCCTAGCACGTTTTACTAAAGACGCATTCTTTTCTCCATTGTATATTTTTGGCTCTTTTGTTGAAAATTATGTACCTATAACTAGATTTTGTTTTGAAGGCTTTTTTCCTATTCCAAAGGCATAAGACAAAAAATTCTTGTGTTTTCTGACTACCTCTATGGGTTCATATTTTACATTCAAATTTCCGGTCCATTTAGAGTATCTCTTGGTGTATAATGTGAGGCGTGGATTCAACTTTTCTTTGCAGATGGCTAAGCAGCTGTCCCAACAACATGCATTAAATAGTACATCTTTTCCCACTAATAGGAGGTGCCATCCTTATCATTTTCAATATTCCTGCATTTAGGAAGTCCATGGTTGGAGTTTATAATCTTGTTAATTCTGTCCTTTCATGCCCCAAGACAGTCTTTTCAGCGAGGGTTCTGTGAGAGAATTAAACTTCACAAAAATGATATGTGACTTTTTTTCTTAAATATCTCAACAGTACTTGACTTATTCTCTCAAGGACAGTACATAGTCAGTACCATTTTAGATGTATAGGAAGTTAATTCATTACATACATTAAAAATTCAACTCTAAAAAATTTATTTGTGACTATTCTCTAAAATTATCCTTAGGATAGTACATAGCCAGTACCATTCTAGAGGCACAGGAAGTCAATTCATTACATTCATAAAGAATTAAACTCTACAAAAATAATACGTATTTTCCTAATTATCCCAAGGATAGTACTTTCCTGATTCTCCCAAGGATGGTACAGAGCTAGAACCATTCTAGATGTATAGACAGTTAATTCATAACATAATACATTACATTACATGGAATGGCCACCCAAAGATACCATGTCCTAATCCCTGGAACCTGTAAATGTTATCTTGTAAGGAAAATGAGTCTTTCCAGATGTGATTAAGTTAAGTATTTTTAAATGGGGAGATGATCCTAAACTACCTCAGTGAGCCTTAAGTGCAATTATAAGGATCCTTATAAGAAAAAGCAGACGCACACAAGGGAGAGGGCAATGTGGCCACACAGCCGTGGAGACTGAAGTGCTATGGTGACGTGCCAGGGAATGCTGGTAGCCATCAGAAGCTGGAAGAGGAGAGGAAAGCACTTTCCCTGAGCCTCCAGAGCCTGCAGTGGGAGACTGGCCTTGCCAACACATCGATTTTGGCCCATTGATGCTGATTTCATATTGTGGCATCTGGAAGTGTGAGAGAATAAATATCTGTTGCATTAAGTCACCAAGTTTGTGGTAATTTGATGCAGCAGCCATAGGAAATGAACACACAAAAAAATACAACTAGGCTTACGGCACACACCCAAACACTATGCCTACGCACAGTATGGCACTAGGGCTTAATTCATAGCTATTTTGGTATATATGAAAGTTACCTACATGGATACATTAATCTTGTGCCACATCTAAGTGAATTCTCTTACTATTCTTAGTACTCAGTTGATTTTACTTTTGGTGGTGATTGTGGATATACAATAATGTGTTACGCATACTGGGGTTTTAACTTCACCTATTTGATGTTTTAAGAAACTTCTAGTAATTTTCTCTTGTCTGATTCCCTTCACCATTTTTAAATGATAGTCATGTCAGTAGGCAGGCATCTTTGCAATATTTCTGACTTTTGAGCAAATGCTTTCAGGGTTTTCTCATTCTCCCCTAACTCCCAACCCTGCTTGGTCTGCTATGAAATAACAGGAGAATAAACTTTCCAAGACTGGTGTGTTTTTAACTATTTTCCTTGTACCTGCATTGTTTTAGCTTTATAAGTGTTGTGCCATACTATTTGGTTTGTTGATATGTAAAATTGCTACATCTTCATTGTGATTCACTCTTTGCTTTAAAAAGGTGACTGTGCATCACACTTGATGTTTATGTGGACTGACTGCTCAGGTCTGATATGAGTAATTTTTGCTTGTGTTTATCTGGTTTAAGTTTTACCCTTTAGTTTTCAACATTTTAAAAACACTTTAGTTTGGTTTTTTTTTTTTTTTTTGCATGTATCAGAGAACAGAAGCTCACTCTGTGATTTAATTGGAAATTCACTTAAGAAAACAAGACATGAACTAAGCCCATTAACTTTTCAGTTGGCTAAGTCCCTTCAGTACAACGTTAAATGATAATTTCAATAGTGGGTATATGATAAATAGAATTGGTCTTCATTCTATTATTATTTTAACTTGTTTTCTAGATTTTTAAAGAAAATATTTTATCAGTAGCTGTTCTCATAGTTCTCAATGTATAGTTTTGCTGTATGCATCTTCGTTCCAGTAGTTGTGTTTATAATTTTACGCAACTTTATATGCACAAATCAAATGATATAACTTCAATAGTTTTCTTATTTCTGTACTCAAGATATATTAGTTTACTTCTATAAGCAATTATGATATTAGCATATTTTCTATTACTCCATCCTGCTCTTTCCTTTATCATATTTGTTAATAATTTTCAGTGTTTTTTCTATGCCCTGTTAAATTCTGCTTGTTATTTTTATTATTTGCAGCATTGACAGACATTTTTTGACTTGCAGGTATTGAAGAGGAGGAAGTCAAAAAACTTAAAAATACAAAAACCTGGGGAAAAGGAGAGAAAATAAGGTCAAGGTAGTGAGTGCATCATTTCTATTTTTAGGAAATGTAGTACTTACATTTTATTCTTTAGCTCGAATTCCCATTTGTTTTCATCCTATTTTACAGTTAAATCCCTTCAATGCTTACTGCTCATCCTCCTGTGATTTTTCTAGTTATTTTCATCTGAATGGTAGTAGTTAATTTCCTAGGATTTTTTCCAAGAAGGACACACATGAAATAATACTCTTTTGAGTTCAAAACTGTCTGCAGTCTTTACAGCGGAAGACAGTTTGACTGAATTTCAAATATAAAACACATTATTTTTTATAAGATCCTGCAGATGTTACTGCATTGTCAGCTGATTCTCTATGGTGATGTGGATAAATTAGAGACAAACCTGAGTATTTTTCCCTCTTATCAGTGACTTAATCATTCTCTCTCCATGTTTAAAATCTAGTAACTTCATGAGGGTATGCCTCAGTATTGACAGTTCGAGGTTAATTTTCCCTGGCCCACAGAGTACCCTTTCAACATGTGGATTAAAACCGTCTCCTACTTTATGAGTTATTAAATTTTATTTTTAAATATCTATTCTGTTCTATGATTTTGTGTTCTTTTAGTGTCTCTCTCAATTTATCTATCTTACCCATAAAAATTTTCTCTCTAATCATTTTATTTTCTGTAGTTTTTTTATTCATTCCTCTTGTTTTTATCTTTTATTATATTGCTTAAGATCCTTTCCATAATTTTCATTCTCCCTTGAGCTTCTTCCAATTTCATCTTTGAAATACATGCTTTTTTCCTAAGTTTGGTCCACTCAAAATTTATGTTCTCCATCGTTCTATGTCTTCCCCAGAGTTCCTGCTACTGGATCATGAATTTTGCTCCTAGAGCTGATTGCTTCATTCATTTATTCTCTTCTCTTTCAGTCTCTCTGTCTTTCCATCTGTCTGTCTGTCTTTCCCTCCAAAGTAAGAATTGCATACAACACAGTAATATCAGGATTCCAATATAACCCCTAAACTCTAATAAAGGTAAAAGCAGTTGAAAACTGGCATGATCTGCATGAACAGAAGTAACGAGAAGCACTCTTGGAGAAATGCAGTGGTAAAAGAGCCCACAAGTGTGAATTCCAGAAAATGGGGGCAAAAAAATATGCCCTGAAGTTATACAGCATACCCGAAGTTGCTACAGGCCTTTTGTAAAATCACAGGTATGGGAACAGAGGTGAGCTGAGTTGTCAGCAGAATCTACTAGACTCAGATTTAGAGAAGTAGAGAAGGTGGAGGCAACACAAAGAATACACAAACCAGCCATTTCTATAGGCCATGTTCTGTGTCTGTGGCAGCAGAGAAAAGCTCCTTTAAGAAGACTGGCAAATCTGGAATGGTATTCTGGACTCTCCCTTCCCTTCATTCACCCTCTCTACCAACACACACACATACACACACACATCTTAAAACTAGCTAGCCAGTTAAGACTATTACATTCAGTCATGAGTAATAAACAAGAGGAACTAGCACAGCACTGATAACAAAGAGACTATGAAAAGATGGTGAAGATAATAGTAAAGCAGTAACAGGCAGCAATTGATCACTGGAAATACATAGTGCAAGGGCAAGGTAGGGAAATGAAAGGAAACATTCTCATATATGTACTTGTTAGCCATTAACATTTCTTTTTTGATAAAAATGCATTTCATCTTTTATATAAATGTGCTTTTTTCCATATTGAATTGTTAACACTCTGCCTATTAAAGAAAATCAGTATCTTCCTTGATATAGCTACTAAATGTTAATTCTTAGCTTTTTAAAAAAAATTTATTTATTTTTAGAGAGAGGGGAAGGGAGAGAGAAAGAGAGAGAGAAACAACAATGTACGGTTGCCTCTCACATGGCTCTCACTGGGGACCTGGCCTGCAACCCAGGCATGTGCCCTGACTGGGAATCAAACCAGCAACCCTTTGGTTCTCAGCCCGCACTCAATCCACTGAGCTACACCAGCCAGGGCCAAATTGTTAGCTTTTTAAGTGCCTTTTAATTTGTATATTTCTAATTACTTAAAAATTCAGAGTAAAAAATTATAAATCTATTATTATATAGTTTTTAAGAGTGAAAAATCAATGTGAGAGAAACACTGACTGGTTGCCTCCCGCGCTTGCCCTGATCAGGGATGGAAACCGCAGCCCAGGCATGGGCCTTGACCAGAAATCAAACCCAGGACCTGGAGGTGTGCGGGAGAATGCTCCAACCACCTGAGCCGCACTGGCCAGGGAAAGAGTTGTTTTTTACATAAAACACTACAGTTATCATTCAACATGTTTTCTGAAGATGTTTTTAATTTCGTAAATCACATCAATCCTACGTTCAAAATCCACCAATGGCTTCTTGTCAGAAAAATAAAACCTAAATTTTAAATTCCTTAATATGACCTCCAAGGCCCTCCATGCCCAGCCCTGCTATCTCCTCAGCCTTACTCCAAGCACCCTTTCCCTGCCTCACACACACGGTTCTCGCTGACCCAACCTGCTGCCTGGGCCACTCTTCCTCCACACCCAGCTCCTGCTTCCATTATTCAGGAGGTTTCTGCTTAAATATCATTCCTCAGATAAGTCTTCACTAACCACCTTATATACAATAACACTTCCGGCTCTCCATTACCCTCACTTACTTAACACATATTATTTTTTTTAGACAATGTAACTTTTTGAAATTATACTATTTAATTATTTACATGCTTACTGTTTGTCTCCCGCCATAGGTAGTGGGCACCATGAGGGCAGGGACTCTGTCGCCTTCACTCTTTATGACGGCCCCTAGAATGATTCCTAACAAGCGGCTGGGGCACACATGTGTTTTCTAAATGAATGAATGAATGACTGAATGATATTTCTGCTAATTTAAAAATGTTTTAGAAGATTTAAAAATTGCCTCTATTAGGAAAAAGAAAGCATATGAAGTCAAACTATTTAGATCAAAAGGCTTCTTTCAATGTTATGCTTTTAAAATTTTCCTTTATGATGTGCTAAGTATTTTCAGAGCTCATCAGACCATGTGGAACGTGTCATTTCTTCTGCGGTGAAATGATCACATTTCTGTTGGAAAACATTTAAATTTAATTTACACTTGCCTTACATGTTACATTTTTATAAAAACTGAGACTTATATGTACAAGCCCTTTGAGAAAGCATCCATATTAATGCAAAATCCCTGCCTTAGTGGCCTACCTTCCAGTGCAGTTACGTGATAAATATGTACGTTACATTATGCATTAGAAAATGTAATGTTATGGAAAATAAACGAAGCAAGGTCAGGTAGAAGAGTGTTGCAATTTAAAATAGAATGGTCATATAGGCCTTACTGAGGAGGTGACATTTAAGCAAATGTTTAAAGAAAGTGAGAAAATTATCAATGCAGTCATAAGAATGTATCTCAGTCTCAGATGGTGATTCTAGAAGTGGTTCAAAATATTAAGGAATGTTAGAAACACAGGATAAACATACAATCTCACAAGATGTTGGAGGATTTAAAATTCATTTACATGGCATAATATAGTCAAATATATTTGTTCAATAGTCAAATCAGCAGTCATACTTTGTATACTATACAGGACATCTTTTTTGCTATATTAGATACTCGTAAGAAATGTTATAGAAAAATGCATCAGGAAGAAATCCATAGAATCTATGCTAATGGCAAACCTTTCCCCTTTTAATGTATTAGTCCATTTATTTTATTTGTTTTTTTCTTAAATGTCACAATTAAAGGTATGCATTAATACTGAAATGAGGAAGTGTATTGACATTAAAATCATCATCAAAAGCCTGCCGAATTATTTGTCTTTGTAATGGTCATTTTTCTGCATCACCTTAGGCTATGTCACAGTGACTCATTTCAACACTAACGGAGGAGTTGCTGTGATGGTATTTAATAGAATTTTTAACATCTACAATCTGTTGACTTTAAATAAAAGAGATTATCTTCCATAATCTGGGTGAGCCTCATCCAATCAGTTGAAAAGCCTCAAGAGCAAAGCTAGATTTTCCTGAAGAAGAAATTCTGCCTCAGGACTGAAGCATCAACTCCCGCCTGAGAATTTTCAGTCTGCTCTACAAATTTCATACTTGAAAGACTATGATGCTGAAAGCTAATTCCTTGAAATGAATGTCTTTACATACAAGCATGCACGTATGCACACACAGACACATTCATATACATATATGTCCTTTAATGGTTTTGTTTGTCTACAGACCTGTGACTCATAGTCAGTGGGGACCTGGCCCGCAACCCAGGCATGTGCCCCGACTGGGAATTGAACCGGGACCCTTTGGTTCTCAGCCCGCACTCAATCCGCTGAGCTACACCAGCCAGGCTAATTAGAAGCTACTTAAAGATAGGCACCATGTCTTACTGTGATTCCTGCATATAATATTGTTTACAGCCCTGTGCTTTCTTGAAAGAAAAAATAAAATCATAGAAGAGCATTTTAATTCCACAGGTAGTTGGAAGGTAATTTTATTATTAAACAGTAGAAAAAAAATTATAAACATTTAAAAACTTTATACAACAAAATCAAAAGATTAAAAAGGAAAATGACCATGAGATACACATAACAAAGTTCTTATATCAAATATATACGACGAAATTACAAAAATATATAAAATCATTACAACTTCTCTGTATGAGAAAATCTCAACTTAATCAGCATTCCTTGAGTGTTTAAAATAATATAAAAAAACAAGTGAAATGCTTTATGTGTAGTATTTTATTTACTCCTTACAACAACCCGAGATAGGTAACACTGATATCTTCTTTTTACGGAGGAGAAAGCCAAAGCACAGAGACACAGAGAAACCGAACTAGGTGTCCAGTGGTGCGGCTGTCAGGGACCATGAGGACCCAGGGAACTGCAGTGCTGTACCAGGGGGTCACTTAAAAAGATTCAGCCTTGTTCAATCTTGGTATAAATGAAAGAAATTCAAACAACTGGGTAGTTCGACTTCACATTTTAGCAATGAAAAAAAAAAAAAGAAAAATAAACCTTACCAAGGGGTTTGAAAAAAAGATACAATCTATATTGATTATGGTAATATAAAATATTTTAATTTCTCTGAAGTTAATGTAGGCAGTCATTAGACATTTTAGATGTGATAGCAAAGTAACCTACTCCAAAGAATAGAGTCTGTGGCAATAACCAAAAGAGAAAGCACGTTTTTAGCAAAACACATGTAACACCAAAATGTGATCACCTAAATCTTCAAGCAAAGAAGAATGAAGATGAGCCGATGGTTTAGCAGAATACAGCCTTTACAATGATGACTAGGGAGATGCATCCTCAAAGGATACATGAGATGCTCTATGCAAGTGCTTACTCCATGGTCTGCTGGGAGAGCAGCACACGCATTAGCACACTAAAGGCTTTGCTGTAACAAAGAAACTTCCTTTACTGTTCAATAAGATTTTCCAAACTTATTTGAAAACAGAACTCTTTTTGTACCAGTTACTTACTGCTGACACCACTTACACTGTTTGCAAGTTCAGGCAGAGTTCAGCAGGGACAGCTCGTCTCTGCTCTACCAGGTGCCAGGTGGGGCAGCGCAAAGGCCTGGGGCTGAAATTATCTGACACTTGCTCAACTGCATGCCCGGGGTGGCGGCAGCCCCTCATTTGGCCTAGGCTTCCTTATAACATGGAGGTTTGGGTTCTAAGGGTGAGCATTCCGAGAGAGAAAGGGAACCAGGCAGAGCTTTAGTATCTTTTATGATTAAGTTCCCGAAGCTACCTAGTGTCCACTGCACTTGCTCATCAAGGCAGCCAAATTTCAGAGCGGGGGAAAGAGACTCCACCTCTTTCCGGCAGAGTAGAAGGTTCTGAAGAGCATGTGGGATTAGAAATACCTCTGTGGCCACTTTTCGCAAATATAGTCTGCCACATATTTTTTCATATATTAAGTACTGATTTCCAAAGTTTGGCAAATGTTAATGGAGGTATACTTCAAAAGCTATGTAATGTATATATTATATATGTAAAATAGACACATATATATTTTTTCACACACACACCACTTGGCCTAGAAAAAAAAATCCCTTTGTTTGACACCATATAAAAGTCCCAATCTTTGTGGATGAATGAGGCCATGCCGCTCACATTTGTGTGAAACAGCAAGACTCCAGCTCACAGATTCCCCCTGACCACTTGGGCTGACAGATAGCCTACCTCCTTGCATTTCACAAGAAATACCACGCCTTACTAATATCAGTGATAAAAAAATCTTAGTGTGATTTATAAGTAATCTACACAAATAAATACATCTTTTTTGCTAAACACAATTC
This sequence comes from Micronycteris hirsuta, assembly GCA_004026765.1. Taxonomy (NCBI): domain Eukaryota; kingdom Metazoa; phylum Chordata; class Mammalia; order Chiroptera; family Phyllostomidae; genus Micronycteris; species Micronycteris hirsuta. Next base: position 75,723 of record PVJI01001730.1, read on the forward strand.
TGGGGAATGAAGCTTATCTGAGGGGATTAATTCTCTTTATAGCAACATCTTCTTGGATTTTCTTTCTTTTGAAAGACTGTTTTTCAGAATGTTTCCCTCATGTAGCTATAGAGACTAAATAAAGAGAAAGTATTTTTTAATAGCTGTGTAAACATATTTAAATCACTATTCCTAATTACCTTTACAAGATAGAACAGGTTAAGGCAACATAAATGAAACCAAAGTAAAAAGATCTAACATTTATAGAAATTTAAAGCGTAGCGAGAATGAGAAATTATTTCCTGTACATCCTTTCTCATGATACTCCTAGAGGACTCGCTCCACAAAAATGAGAGAGCAAACCTTAAAAAAGAGTTAAGTACCCTGACCGGTGTGGCTTAGTGGATTGGGCATTGCCTGGCAAACCGAAAGGTCAGCAGTTCGATTCGTCAGGGCACATGCTGGGTTGAGGGCCTGGCCCGGGTGGGAACGCGCAGCAGGCAACTGATTGATGTTTCTCTCACACATCTGTATTTCTGCCCTTTCTCCCTCCCTTCCCTTCTCTCTAAATATATGTATTTTACAGTTTTAAGCAACAGGAGTTTGAACACAGGAGGGAGTAAAAGGGAATACCACGAAGTAGGAAGAGAGATCCCAGAGTGACACCTGGGCCACCAGGGAGGAGGGGTGAGGAAGAGCAGCCAGGCTGAACTGCAACTGTGTGACTCAAGAAGAGAGAGGCTATCATCACCCAGAGTCCCCACTGGCCACTTCAATGGGCTCTCTCTCTCCCCTTGATCAGTGTAGTAAGAGATCTATCAATTTTATCAATATTTTCAGACAACCACCTTTTGCTTTCACTGGTTTTCTCTATTTTTTTTGGTATTTCCTAAATAGTTATTTCTGCTTTTATAGCATTTCCTTGTTTCTAGTTAGTAATGGATTTAATGTTTTTCCTTCTCTTAAAATGGCATATTTCTCTCTAAGAACTGCTTAAGGTACATTCCACAAATTTTGATATGCTGTGTTTTATCATTCAGTTCAAAATATTTTCTAATGTCGGCCCGGCTGGTGTAGCTCAGTGGATTGAGCGCAGGCTGGGAACCAAAAGGTCCCGGTTCGATTCTCAGTCGGGGCACATGCCTGCGTTGCAGGCTAGGTCCCCAGTGAGGGCCATGTGAGAGGCAACCATACATTGCTCTTTCTCCCTTCCTTCTCCTCTCTCTAAAAATAAATAAAATCTTAAAAAAAAATATTTTCTAATGTTCCTTTTGGTTTCTTCTTGACACACAGGTTACTTAGGAAGTGTGATACTTAATTACCAAATATAAGGGAATTTTACATATTTCTTTGTTACTAGTTAGTAACTTAATTCTAGTTTTCACAGACAAGATATTCTGGATGATTTCAACCTTTTAAAATTTGCTGAGACCTGTTCATGGCCCAGCTCACAGTCTATCATGGAGCAAGTCCCACGCACAGCAGTAGAGAATGCACATTCTGCTGTTACTGAGTGTGCTCTGTAAACGTCAATTAGGTCAGCCTGGATTTTACAGTTGTTCAAGGTCTGTTTACTACATTCTCTAACAATTGTTGAGAAAGGAAAGTTGAAATGCCTAATTTTCACTGTGGATTTGTCTATTTCTCCTTTCAACTTGATTCATTTTTGCTTCATATATTTTTAAGATCTTTGTTAGGTGCATACACAATTAGGGTAGTGTGTCCTCTTGATAAACTGTCTTTTTAATCATTATAAATTTCCTCTTTACTTTTAGTTAAGATGTCTTTCTTCCTGTCAAGATATTTCTCTTACATTTAGCCACTTCAACTTTCTGATGATTCGTGTTTGCATGGTACATTTTACTTTTAACCTATCTGCACCTTTATATTTCAAATGCACTTCCTCTATTTGGTATACCAGGGATTTGCAAACTACAGCCTAAGGGATGGCTGGTTTTGTTTTTGTAAATAAAGTTTTACTGAAACACAGACATATCTAATTGTTTACATTCTGTCTATGGCTGTATTTTGAGATACCACAGAAGAAGGAATTAAGTAGCTGGAACAGCAAATGAGCACAAAATATTTACTATCCTGTCCTTTAATAAAAAGTCTGTCAACCCATTCAGCACAGAATTCTGTAGAGTTTTTTCATCAGTCTAATGAAAAAATCCAATTCACTGGAGTGCTTAGATAACTTACATTTAAGATACTTATCATTCAGTTGGATATAAATCTACCACCCTGGTATTTGTTTTTGTTTTTTTGGGGGGGACCTATCTCTTCTTTCATCCTCTGTTTCTGCCTTCTTTTGAACAAATTCAGTTTTTTAGTATTCCATTCTCTCCTCTACTGACTTGCTAGCTATATCTATTTTATATCTTTAGTGGTTATTCTGGGATTTTGAAATGTATCTTTAACTTCTCACAAGCTCTTTAATAGTGTGCCATTTCCTATGTAACATACCAACTTTATGACACACTTTCCCCTCCCATTCTTTGCACTCTTGTCATGCATTTTACTCCAGGTAAACCTCACAATAATTGCTTATTTTTTATTAATGTTTTTGATTTAAATAGTCAATTATCTTTTTAAAAATTAAAAAGAAAAAAAAGTCTTACATTTGCCCATATATTTGCCATTTCTGGGGCTCTTCATTCTGTTGTGTGAATTGTGTTCCACGTAAACATTACTTTCTTTTGCCTTCAGATTTCATTTAACATTTCTTATAACATTTTGTTTAACTGGCCATGTATTATTTCAGTTGTTTTGTTGTTATTGTTTTGTCTGAAAACCTCATTATTTTAGATATGTTTGCTGGATATAAAATTTTAAGTTTATAGTTTTCTTCTTTCAGACCTTAATTTCATTCTAACACTTTCTGATTTTCATTGCATCTTTCGTGTTTTGTATGTAATGTGCCTTTTTTTCTGGGCTCTTAGGATTTTTCTCTTTAATCACTGATTTTCAGATATGTGTCTTGGTGTGGTATTTTTCCTGTTTGGAGTTAGTTCCTGTTTTTCTAGGACTTTAGAGTTTATATTTTTTGTCAAATGTAGGCAAATTTCAGCCATCATTTGTTCAAATATTTCCTCCTCCTGGAACTCTAATTATACATTTTTTTATACCACGTGATGTGGTATTCAAATTTTTGTAGTTGTCTTACTCTATATTTCAGTTTAGATAATTTAAGTCCAAGCCTTTTATCTGTAGTGTCTAATGCATTGCTAAACCTATCCAGTGGATATTTCATTTCAGATGTGGGAATTTCTAAAGCTAAACAATATATATTTTATGACTTGTCTCAAAATTTTAATGTTTTTCTTTAAGTCCTTGAATATGTACACAATTTGTTTTAAAGTTTTTGCCAAATTCATTAATGTCATTTCTTGGTCTGTTTCTGTTGACTATCATTCCTTGGTTTGGGGGTAACGTGTTCCTAATATGGTTTCATTAAGTATCTGGATTTAGTTGTTGTTCCATCTGGCTCTGTGTGTCTACTCTAAATCTGGATAAGGACTCATAGGGAAAACAAGGTAAGTTTTTGCCAAACCTCAACAGCAAAATAATCTGCTATTAATAATCACATGTCTATTTTCATTTGAGCCCCTTTTCTTCCTCACTACATTCGTTTTTCTTTAGTCCTTTGATGGCAGTTTGATTTTGGTAATGTTCAGAGCCTGTAAAGTATTTCCTTCATGATACTGCAAGCTAGCCTCTTGCAGACAAACTACACAAAAGAATGTGACTGTTTCCTTCTTCATTCTCTGTGACTTTATCTATTGGCCTTTTACTACTCTACTAAGCTGAAACCAAACCAACGATCTCACTGCCAGCTCCAGTCATCCTTTCCGTCCCTAACTTCCTGTGTGCCACGTGCATGAGGACACGTGGGCAAGCTGGCACAATGTCTTCTTCATAAGGATATTACAGTTGGAGACAAGGACGTAACATAATTAGTTTGTAAAGTACTTTAATATAGTTAGACAAATAATGCTGAATATCCACATGTAATGAATATTTATGCAAGCCCAGAAAGGTCAAGTAAGCCTTCTAAATAAACAGTACTAAATAAACATCACTGTGATGTCCACTATTCTTTATATCTTTAAGAGAAAAATGTCTGCTCTTTCAGATGAATTAGCTTATTTTGATAAGGCAATGAAAATTATATAAACCAATACATTTTTTTCCCCCTAGACTTTTTAAACTTTCAGACAAAACTAAAGTGAACAAATAGAAAAGAAAAACATAAACTAAATGTTTGGTGCATCCAACTCCCCATACTTCAGCTGATCGCTAAGGCTTTATTAAAATATATATTTGTTTGTATATTAATTTTGAGTACAAAAGCAATATATGCTTATTTTAGAAATTTGGGGAATTACAAAAAAACCCAGCAAAAATAAATCCCTCCATTATGTTATATTAAAAGATAATATCTATTACATTTTGTGCATGCATGTATAGATATTCAACAGTGTATTATCTTGGAATAGTTAATTCTATAAATATACTTTTATTTAATGAACTCCTATTGTAGGACAATTAAGTTGTTTTCAAATATTATGATAAAATCATTCTTGGTAATACACTTTGAAGAAATTTATCAAAATGTGGTCTCTGGGTTAAAGGGCACACAAAAATGTAAAGCTTTGGTTAGAGTTTCTTCCAGAAAGGTAACACCAAGGCGTTGGACTATAAAAACTGCTGGGTCCCTTTCCAAAGATCAACTCCCACAAGAACTATAGAGAGGGGGAAAAAACAAGAAATAAAAAAAACCCATCAAAATGTCTTGGGAAGGCAAGGTGGCAAAGAGGACTATTTTGAACTGGTAAATGTTCTTGGGCCTTGGGACCTGGGGTTCTAGGGCAGGAGGCAGCCTTTAGGCTGTGGGAGGAAACAGAAATAAACTGAGTTTTGCTTTTCTGTTTTTAATTCTTTCCTGTTATTGCCTTGAGATAAAAACTGACTGTCTCTGCATACGCAGGGACTGCACAAATGTCCTCAGAAATAAACAGAGTACTTTAAGGAGCTGAGAAAAACATGTGGGGACTAACTAACTTTGTCATATTCCTACCCCTTCCTACCAAGTCCTAGAGCTGGTGAAATGCAGCCACCAGCTGTGGAGGCTGCTTTTCCATGGTGGGATGAGGGAGAAAAGGGAAATGGTAAACCACAGACTTGAGGCATCAATATGTTAACTCGACTAATTATCAACTGTCATTTCTCAGGCGGACTTGGACTTTTCTACCTAGCACCCTTCCTCTGAGCTCAGTGAGAATGACATGAACTGGGTGCTAGTCTTTCCCCATATGTAATGCCAAATATAGTAGCCAATATATGCTGGAGAAAATGATCTTACAGGTCAAAATATGAAGACATTTTAAAGAGTATAACTATTTCCAAAGAAAATTAACATTGGCATTCAGAGTCTAAGAAAAGCAGAAATGTTAGCTCTGATGGCTCAAGAATTTAAAATGAGCTAATAAACATACTAAAAAAAGAAAAGGGCATAGCTATACATAATAAAAACAAGCAAACACAAAAGCAAGTAGAAATATAGGTAGGGACAGTCTAATAATTGAAACATACAGATTAAATCAACAGCAGAATTAAAATGAGAAATAAATTAATTCCTTTAAAGACCAGTTTGAGGAAATGTTCAAGACTAAGAAAAGGACAAAAACATAAAAAATGTAAGAGAAAGGCTAATGGATGGTCAGTGTTAACATCTAAATAACAAGGACACAGAGAGAAAAATAAAAATATAAGGAATTCATTTAAAAAATGACAGTGAGAACAAAACAAAAGGGCCATGGATTTTCAAACTATTGAAAACTTAAAACCTAGAGTTTTAGGTACAGCTGTGCAGTCTTTAAATTATGATATAATAAATTTTCAAGCATCCAAGGCCTCAGAAAAGTGTTGTTGAAGAAATAATCAATAGAAAGAGAAACAAATCCAGAAAATATTTAAAAGAAGTATAAAGTAATGCTGATCAAGTATCTTTGTAAAGTTTCTTGTCCTTAAAAATAATGAGCAGCAGGGGTGGGGGAGTTCCAAGATGGCTGCAGAGTAGAGGGTAGCTCTGTCAGCCCTGCACTGGTATTGCAGCTAAACCACAGAGCAATCAACTCGAAAATCCAGCTGAGTGTGAGTGACAGCGGGTGTGAGTAAGCATGTGCATGAATGAGTGTGCAAGTGACTGCCTGCCTGAGAGGGCACGCAGGGATGGGCTGCCCGAGCTTGCTTGGCAGAGCTGCTGCTGCCACTGCCGCCCAGCTTGACCTGTGGATTTGGAATGGGAGCCATTTTGAGGAAAATACAATATCCTTCTCAGGAAGAAGCTGCCAGAGCAGCCATGCCTCAGTGCTGGGACTTGTCTCTGTGCCCTCTGCCCTACCAAGGGCCATGTACCGTCCCATCGCTGGGGGCTGCAGTACTTGGCAGGGAGGGGGCTGTGGCCTCCCTGGCACTGGGCGCTGCTGGAACTGTGACCAGGACAGACTCTGGTTGAACAGGCTGTGGTTTGGCCAAGAGGCAGGGAGCACCAGGGGTGGAGAGAAGTGGCCAGAACAGCACTGGCTGCAGAGAACACATCGGGAGCACAGAGGCAAGGCTGGAGGCTGAGACTCAGTGGAGGGAGCAGCAGGAGTGCCCTGCCACCATCCAGTGTCACAGTTTTGCTGCTGGACTCTTCCCTTCCCCCACCCCAGCAAGATAATATGAGACTTGGAAGACGATGATGCATACAGGGTATAACCTATTGATTAGGGAGAGGGGAGAGAGGTATCAATAGGAGCCCTGTTCTACGTGTTCTGACCTGGGATCCAACCCACACCTAGAAGCCCTCAAGGCAGAGGTGGTTGTGTAGGGGTTGAGCCCCTCAGTCAGCCAGATGAGGGAAAGCTCCCACCAACGAATAGGCCAATAAAAATCAGGACCCAAATATAACAGAAGAGTCCACATAACCCACAGAAGGGACATTCCTAGAGCATCTGGATCAGGAGAGCAAGGAGTCTGCACCATGGGGATTCTCTGCTCTGGGGAGAGAGGAAAACTGCTGGAGACAAACACACCATCTTTTTTTTTTCCCTTAAAGGGGCAAAGCACATGTTTTGTGTGTGCGGCTACCCACCTTGGGCTCCAGTGAAGGGAGGGTGATGTGGACTTGAGTCCTGCGAGGATAGTGTGGAGTGGGAGGCACTGGGGAGAGTATTGGGAGAGGGGTGATGGGATTTTCAGGGTCTGGATATACCTGGGCTCCACAGCAGCCATCTTTCTTGAGAGGAGCTAGCCCCTCCAATTACCCTACCCTGTGGGATACCACTCCCCCCGCCCTCTGGAAATCCCCTTGCCACAACCTCTGAAACCCTGTTTGCTTCACTCAGCAACTTTATTTGTTCTTTTTTCAGTATTGCTTTGTCTTGGAGTTGTTTCGTTTGGGTCTTTTCCCTTTCTTTTCTCCCATCCTGCCTCTTAACCCTTGCCGAGGAGAGAGAAACATAAACAGACTCAGGTGTTGTCAGAGACTGGCAGTAGGGTCAGCCAATCCATTCACTATCCTGGGAAACAGACTGGTGCTTCCCCTCATGGAGAGCCACAGCAACACCCTCCTGGCATCCAGCACACCCCAAATCTGGGCTCTGAAAGCCTGCTAGGGCCCCTGCTCTGCTGAATACAGGGAAATAATTCCTAGACAGACCCAGACTAGTGGCTCAGGGGAGGGGGAACACACCCACCATCTGTCTTGAAGTCTGACAGGCACCTGCTATGGGAGGTCCAGGTATCACAGCCCCCTGCTTCTGCCAGAAGCTCCCTCAGAAACAGGTCTGCAACTAGTCTAAGATTGACAGCATGGCAACAGGCAGAGACAGGCAGAGGCAGACCCTGTGGTGACTTGGGACGTTTGCTGACAAATAGGATCCAGGGATGATGAAAGTCAGCTTTGTGCTGGTAAAAGCTAGCTTTTCAGAGCAGCTTGCCCCAACCCAGGAGCCGCCAAGCCTAGGGGAATCAGTCACAAACTGCGGAACACCTGCAGCTTCGAAAAGCCAGTCAAGGGCCAGACATGTACAGCACCTGACATTGGCTTAAATCAGACTCAGACATCAGAGCAGCATCCAAAGGGAGAAACTGGAAGGCAAGATCTAAACTGTGTTGAGAAAAATCCACTTGGTTCTTTTTTCATTATCTTAGCTATCTTTTCTTTATCATAGCCTTTTTTTTTTTAAGGAATTTTTCTGTATTTTCTTTTTCTTTTTTTTTAAGATTTTATTTATTTTTAGAGAGAAGGGAAGGGAGGAAGACAGAGAGGGAGAGAAACAACAATGTATGGTTGCCTCTCACATGGCCCCCACTGGGGACCCGGCCCGCAACCCAGGCATGTGCCCTGACTGGGAATTGAACCTGTGACCCTTTGGTTCCCAGACCGCGCTCAATCCACTGAGCTATACCAGCCAGGGCTATCATAGCCTTTTTATTTATCTTTTAATCATTTTTTTCTTTTATTTTTGTTGCTCTAATTTTTCTTTTATATTTCCTAATCTGATCTTTGATTATTCCACTGTTCCCCTCCCCTCTTCTTCTATTATTTTTGTTACTTTTTTTGTGTTCCTTTCCCGTTTTCCTCTTTCAATTCATTATGAGTGGTAGTTCTCTTCCCGTTTCTCCTCTCATAATCACTTTTCTCTCCTTTGGTCTTCTCATGGTGTTCTTCCTTTTCCCTTTTCTCTACTATTACATTCTGCTTTCCTCTGTTATTATTCTTTGCTCTCTTGTAGTTGATATTGCGGTGGTGGTAAGGTGTGGTTGCTTGTTTTGGTGCTGCTATTGTGTTGTTTTGCCTTGTTCTGACAGCACCTACACAGCAGCATACAATACACGGTAGGGGTGGAGTTTCTTCATCAGACAGATGCAGGGGAGTTCCCACCAACAGACAGGCCAATAATAATTGGACACAAATACAACAGGAGAGTCCACATAGCCCACAGGGAGGTCATAGGTAGAGCATCCAGATCAGAGCAAGGAGTCTGCACCACAGGGTCCCATGGGACTCCTGACACACAAGGCCACTCCACAAGACAGAGGGTCAAGGCAAGTCAATCTAATACATAGAAACAGACACAAGAGACAACTAAAATGGGGAGACAGAACAACAAGTAGTAAAGGAAAGGAAGAATTTCTAGAAAAAAGCTAAGTGAAATTGAGGAAAACAATTTATCAGAATTTCTAGAAAAAAGCTAAGTGAAATTGAGGAAAACAATTTATCAATTGAGGAAAACAATTTATCCACAGAGTTCAAAGTAGTGGTTATAAGGATGCTCAAGAAACTTGGGGAAAACTACAAAGAACTTAGTGGGAAGTATATCAACATGAAAAATGACATAGAAATCTTGAATAAGAACCAGTTGGAAATGAAGAATGCAATTTCTGAAATGAAGAACACACTAGAAGGAATTAAAAGCAGACTAGAAGAAGCAGAGGATCAAATCAGTGAGATGGAAGACAAGGTAAAAAAAAAAACACCCAGTCAGAGCAACAAAATGAAAAAAGACTCAGAAAGAACGAGGATAGTTTAAGGGAGCTTTAGGACAACATGAAATGTTACCATATTTGCATCATAGGGATACCAGAAGGAATAGAAGAGTAGGAGGGGACAGAAAACCTGTTTGAAGAAATAATGACAGAAAACTTCCAGAATTTGGTGAGGGAAACAGTCATGCAAGTCCAGGAAGCAGAGAGGGAACCAATCAAGATGAACCAAAGAAGCCCACACCAAGTCACATGACAATCAAAATGGTAAAATTTAAAGACAAAGAAAGAATCTTAAAGGCAGCAAGGGAAAAACAGCTAGTAACATACAAGGGAGTCCCATAAGGCTGATTTCTGAGCAGAAACATTACAAACCACAAGGATTGGCATGAAATATTCAAAGTAATGAAAAGCAAGGACCTGCAACCAAGACTACTCTACCCAGCAAGGTTCTCATTTAAAATAAAAGGAAGAAAAAGGGGTTCTCAGAAAAAAGAATGCTAAAAGAGTACCTCTCCACCAAGCCGGCACTGTATGACTCGCTAAAAGACGGGCTTTAAGAAGAAGAAATAGAGAGATGGGGGACACAGGTACACAAATGAAAAATGGCATTGAAAAAGTACCTATGAATAATAACCTTAATGTAAATGGAGTAAATGCTCCAAAAGACAAAGGGTAACTGAAGGGATAAGAAAATATGATCTACATATATGCTGCCTACAAGGGCAAAACAAAAGCCAAGAACAAAAGCTATACAGAGGCTGAAAGTAAAGGGATGGAAAAAAAATATTCCATGCAAATAGATATTAAAAAAAAAGCTGGGGCAGCAATACTTGTATCAGACGAAAGACTTCAAAACAAAGTCATAACAAGGTTACTACATAATACTTAAGGGAGTAGTCTAACAGGAGGATATAACTCTGGTAAACATATATGCACCCAATATAGGTGTACCTAAATATATACAGAAAATGTTGAAGGACTTTAAGGGCCAGATAGCAATACAGTCATTGTAGGGGATTTTAACACCCCACTGTCAACCATAGATGGATCTCCCAAACAAAAAATCAACGAATACGGACTACTGGCCAAGATGGAGGCGTAGGTAGACACACCGTGCCTCCTCGCACAACCAAAAGAGGAAACACAGAAATTTAAAGAACAAAAACAGCCAGAACTGACAGAAAAATCGAACTGAGTGGAAGTCCGACAACCAAGAAGTTAAAGAAGACACATTCATCTGGGGCGGCAAGCTGGAGGATTGTGGAGCGGTACCGGCAATGCTGCAGCAGCCCAGAGAGGCTCACAGAGGGCGCGCCTGGCCAAAACTCAGCTGGTGCACTCAGTGAAACCCGTAGCCGGCTGGCACAATCAGTGAAACCCGTGGCTGGCCCACCCAGACCCAGCAGAGCCGAGACTGGTGGACTGGGGGTCCCTCACTCGCGCTTAGATAAACCAGAAGAAAAAGCTGGGGAGCGGAGCAGACCACACAACCCACCATCGAGGGGGAAATAAAGCCTCAAATCACCAACTGAAAACACCTGTGGGGGTTGGGGTCGTAGCAGGAGGAACTCCCAGCCTCCCAGGAGAGTTCATTGGAGAGACCCACAGGGACTTGGAACTATCCAAGCCCACCCACCCGCCCCGAAGCCAGGACAAAAGGACCCAACTTTCTTGTGGGTAGTGGGGGAAGTGAGGAGAGTGCAGCAAGCTCCATTGTTTGTTCAGGCCAGGCCCCCATAGGCAGCAGTCACAACACAGTGCTGTGGGTTACCCTGTCCTGGTGAACACCTAAGGCTCCACCCCTTAAAGTAACAGGCGTGCGGAGAAGAAAAAAATGGGCCTAATGAAAGAACAGATCAAAACGCCAGAAAAAATACAACTAAGTGATGAAGAGATAGCCAGCCTATCAGATGCACAGTTCAAAACACTGGTAATCAGGAAACTCACAGGATTGGTTGAAATTTGGTCACAATTAGATGAACAAATGAAGGATATGCTAAAGGAAATGAGGGGAAATGTGCAGGGAACCAATAGGGATGGGAAAAAAACTGGGACTCAAATCAATAGAGTGGACCAGAAGGAAGAAAAAAACATTCAACCAGAAAAGACTGAAGAAACAAGAATTCAAAAGAAAAATGAGGAGAGGCTTAGGAACCTCCAGGACATCTTTAAATGTCTCAACATCTGAGTTATAGAGGTGCCAGAAGGAGAAGAGGAAGACCAAGGGATTGAAAACTTATTTGAACAAATAATGAAGGAGAACCTCCCCAAGCTGGTGAAGGAAATAGACTTCCAGGAAGTCCAGGAAACTCAGAGAGTCCCAAAGAATTTGGACCCAAAGAGGAACACACCAAGGCACATCATAATTACATTACCCAAGATTAAAAATAAGGAGAGAATCTTAGAAGAAGCAAGAGAAAAGGAGACAGTTACCTACAAAGGAATTCCCATAAGACTGTCAGCTGATTTCTCAAAAGAGACCTTGCAGGCAAGAAGGGGCTGGAAAGAAGTATACCAAGTCATGGAAGGCAAGAACCTACATCCAAGAATACTCTATCCAGCTAAACTCTCATTTAGAATGGAAGGGCAGACAAAGCGCTTCTCAGATGAGGTAAAGTTCAAGGGGTTCATCATCACCCAGCCTTTATATACGAAATGTTAAAGGGATTTATGTTAGGCATGGAGGGATATCAACAGGGGAGGGGGAGAGAGGAGGAAAAAGTACAGAGAATAAGTAGCATAAGCGGTAGGTAGAAAACAGACAAGGGGAGGTTAAGAATAGTGTAGGAAATGTAGAAGCCAAAGAACTTATGTATAAGACCCATGGACAAAAACTAAAGGGTGAGGAATGGGGGGTATGAGGTGGAGGGGAATAAAGGGAGGAAAATGGGACAACTATAATAGTATAATGAATAAAATATATTAAAGAAAGGAAAAAAGAAATAAATATGATGAATCAAAAAAAAAAACCAACAAATATACTGCAGAACTGAATGACACTTTAGATAAAACCAACCTCAAGAAAAATATTCAAAAACATTCAAATACATGGAAGCTGAATAACATGCAATTAAATAATGAATGGGTTAACAATGAGATCAAGGAAGAAATCATAAAGTATCTGGAAACAAATGAAAATGAACACAGAACAACCCAAAACCTACGGGACACAGTGAAGTCCGTCCTGAGAGGGAAGTTCATAGCAACACAGGCCTACATAAAGAAGATAGGAAAAAACTCAAATAAACAACCTAACCCTATATCTGCAAGAACTAGAGGAACAACAACAAACAAAGCCCAGAGCAAGCAGAAGGAAGGAAATAATCAAGATCAGAGCAGAATTAAATGACATAGAAACTGAAAAAAAAAAAGTCAAGGATCAATGAATCCATGAGTTGGTTCTTTGAAAAGATAAACACAATTGACAAACTGTTTACCAGACTCATCAAGCAAAAAAGAGAACTCAAATAAATAAAATCAGAAATGAGAAAGAAGTAATGATTGATATCACAGAAATACAAAGGATTATAAGAAATTACCATGAACAACTATACGCCAAAAAACTGGACAACCTGGGTGAAATGGATAATTTATGGAAATATACAAGCTTCTATAACTTAATCAGGAAGAAGCAGAAAACCTGAATAGACCAATAACAACTAGCAAAAATGAAGTAGTAATGAAAAAACTACCAACACACAAAAGTCCTGAATCAGAGGCTTTTCAGGAGAATTTTATCAAACACTGAAAGAAGAACTAACACCTACCCTTCTCAAACTATTCCCAAAAATTCAAGAAGAGGGAAGACTCTTTTTACAAGGCCAGTATTATCCTAATCCCAAAACCAGGTAAAGGCACAACAAAGAAAGAAACTTACAGGCCAATATCTCTGATGAACATAGCTGCTAAAATCCTCAAAAAAATACTAACAAACTGGATCCAACATACATTAAAAAAGATATTCACAAATCAATAAATGTGATACATTATATAAAATGAAAGACAAAAATCACATGATCAAATCAATAGATGCAGAAAAAGCATTTGATATAATCTAGCACCTATTTATGATAAAAAACTCAGCAAAGTGGGAACAGAGGGAGCATATCTCAACATAATAAAGGCCATATATGAAAAACCTACTGCCAGCATCATACTCAATGGGCAAAAACTAAAAGCATTTTCCTTGAGATCAGGAACAACATAAGGGTTATCTACTTTCATGACTCTTACTCAACATAAGTCCAAGCCACAGCAATCACACAAGAAGAAGAAATAAAAGGCATCCAAATTGGAAAGGAGGATGTAAAACTGTCATTATTTGCAGATGACATGATGGTGTACATAGCAAACCCTACAAAAAAACTACTCTACCTAGTAAGTGAATTTGGTAAAGTAGTGGGATACAAAATCAATATTCAGAAATCGATTGCATTTTTGTACACCAACAATGAACTATCAGAAAGAGAAACTAATAAAAAGTCACATTTACTATAGCAACAACAACAAAAAATAAAGGACCAAGAAATAATTTAACCAAGGAAGTAAAAGACGTGTATTTGGAAAACTATAGAACACTGAATAAAGAAATTGAGGAAGACAGAAATAAATGGAAGCAGGTAACCTGTTCATAGATTGGAAGACTTTACATCATTAAAATGTCCATACTACCCAAAGCAATCTATAGATTCCATGCAATTCCTATGAAAATGCCAATGGCATATTCCAACGATCTAGAACAAATGCTTCAAAAAATTATATGGAACCAAAAACACCCCAAATAGCCACAGCAATCTTGAGAAAGAAGAAGAAAGTTGGAGGGATCACAATATCTCATATTAAACTATACTACAAGGCCAATGTAATCAAAACAGTCTGGTAGTGGCATAAGAACAGACATATAGGCCAATGGAACAGAATAGAGAGCCCAGAAATAAACCCATGTCAATGCAGTCAGTTAATATTTGATAAAGGGGGCATGAGCATACAATGGAGTAAAATATCTTCTTTAATAAATTGTGTTGGGAGAACTGGACTGGTACATGCAAATAAATGAAACAAGATCAAGTTTCACCATACACCAGAATAAAATCAAAATGGATGAAAGACTTAAACATAAGTCATGATATCATAAAAGTCCTACTGGAAAACACAGGTAGTAAAATTTCAGATATCCCACGCAGCAATATTTTTGCCGATATATCTCCTAAGGCAAGGGAAATAAAGGAAAAAATAAACAAATGGGACTACATCAGATTAAAAGCTTCTGCATGGCTAAAGAAACTATCATCAAAATGAAAAGGGAACTGACTGTATGGGGGAACATATCTGCCAATGATACATCGGACATGGGCTACATCTCCAAAATATGTAAAGAACTCATGACTCAACACCAGGAAGACAATCCATTTAAAAAATGGGCAAAGGACCTGAATAGACACTTCTCCAAAGAGGACATACAGACGGCCTATAGACACATGAAAAGATGCTCAACATCATTAGCCATCAGAGTGATGCAAATTAAAACTGCAATGAGATATCACCTCATACCTGTCAGAATGGTCGTCAATAAATCAATAAACAACAAGTGCTGGCAAGGATGTGGGAATCCTTGTGAAAAGAGAATCCTAGTGCACTGTTGGTGGGAATGCAGACTAGTGCAGCCACTGTGGAAAAACATTATGGAGTTTCCTCAAAAAATTAAAAATGGAACTGCCTTATGACCCACCAATTCCACTTCTGGGAACATACTCTAAGAACCCTGAAACATCAATTTGAAAGAACTTGTACACCCCAATGTTCACAGCAGCTCTGTTTACAATAGCTGAGTGTTGGAAACCAACTAAGCGCTTATCAGAAGATGAATAGATTAAAAGACTATGGTGCGTTTACAATGGAATACTATGCTGGACAGGGAAACCAGAAGGAATTCCTGCCCTTTTCAACAGCATGGATGAAACTAGAGACTATAATGCTGAGTGAAATAAGTCAGTTGGTGAAAGACAAATAGCATATGATCTCACTTATATGAGGAATCTAATGATGAAAATAAACTAATGAGGAAAACGGAACCAGAGACCTGGAAACAGAAAACACACCGACTGCTGCCAGAGGTAAGGGGGCGGGGGAGTTGACGAGAATGGCGGGAAGAAGGGGAAGGGATCAAAGAGCATGTATGAATGACCCGTGGACGTGGACAACAGTGTGGGGATGGACTGTGGGAGCGAGGAGTGGGCTGGATAGAGGACAGCAAAGGGGGGAAATTGGGAAAACTGTAATAGAATAAACAAGAATTTAAAAAAATGAAATGCAGTAATAACTTACAAAGAGCTAATAAAAAGATTATGCAACCCCCACCCCCCAAAAAAGAGAAAGAAAAAAAAATAGCTAACAGCAAAGGAAAAGAAAATTTGACTACTGCAGCTTAGAATCTAAAGTAGGTAACAGCAACATGACGGAGACAGAGAAGGTGAGGGAGAAGAGGGATGTTAGATACAAGAATCATTTTAGAGAGGATACAAATATCACATTTTCAAAAACACATAAAGATACACTGTCAAAGTGTGTGAAGAAAACTGAATTAAGATGATGAAAGCACATTCAAATGTATTAAAATTACATTAACTATTATATTTTCATTAACAATATATTTTTGTTAGTAGGTCTAAGAACTTCCGCTTTTTGGTAGGTGGAGATACCTTAATTTTTTCTGATACTACATGCTTATTATAATGTTCAAACTTCGGAGGGAAAGTAACAACCTTCCAGAGTCAACTACAATTTGGTTTATACTGCGAAGAACGTTAGAACAGATGACTGCCTTATTTTCCCCCAACAATTATCTTCCCTGAATATAATACCTTACTATTCCTTTGTCAAAATATTCTTCAGAAGTATGGCAACAGTTTTAAGAGCTATAAAGAAGTCAATTTAGGGCATTATTACCCCAAGTTTTTGGTTATAGGAAAGCCGAAAACTGTTGGAGTACAGGATTAATTTAGGGTGTGGCAGTGGGAGTTCGAGCGAAGCAAGATTGGGCAGATGAGAGCGCCCCGGGCAAGGTTAGGACGTTGAATCCCTGGTCAGTCCTAAAGGGGGTGACCATTACAAGGCTAAGTCGGAAAGTGGACACCAGGATTATCTGGGTATTTTCTGACTTAAAGGATGCTGGGTTTGGGTAGTACTCGCAGATGGGGAGACCGTCAGGTGTCCTGGCAAGGGGACTGGGAAGACGCTGAGGAAAACACCTATTGAATAGACCAAAGAGCATTAAAGGCATAAGTAGCTTTCTAAGAAATCTCTCAAAAATCCTCAGAACCAGACAGTTTTACATGAATTTTAACACACATTTAAGAAACAATAAATTCATATATCATAAAATTGTTCCAGATAATAGAAAAAGAGTAAAATCTGCTTATCTCATTTTATAAGGCTAGTGTAATCTTAAATGTGAACCCAGAGGAAAGTGAAGAAAATTATAGCACATTTCACTTAAGAATGTAATATTCTAAAACCCTAAATAAAATATTTGTTAATCAAATACATTGATGTATTAAAAATGATAAACCATGATCAAGTAGTGTGTAAATTAGGAAAGCAGGGATGGTTTAACAGTAAAAACTCTATCCATACAATTCATAACATTAATATACCACAAGATAAATATCATGATTATTTTAACAGATGCATAAAAATCATTTTATGGGCTTCAACAGCTATTTATGATAATGCACAGTAAGCTAGAAACTTGGTAAACATTATATGTTAAAAACTTTTAGCAAACATTATACTTAAATTAAGAAATTAGATGCGTCCTCTTTAAGTTGAACATAAAAGGAAGATGCCCACTGTCACTACAACTGTTTAACACAGTTCCCAAGGAACTGACTAAAGATATTGGAAAGAAGTAAAAATGTGCAGATAGAAAGTACAGAAATAAAACTCTCATTATTTGTAATCAACGTGAGATGCTCTATCTAGGAAAAGGAACAACCTATTAAGAACAAGAGCTCAGAAACACTATCAGAACCAAGATCAAGTTTTAAAACATGAGTGGCATTTTTGTATACCAACAACATACATCAAGAAAATGTCTTAAAGATGAATATTTGAAATATTAATGTCTATTTAAGGAACATCATGCACATAATCAAAAAGTTGAAAGAAGATAAGCAGAAATATTTTAATATCTCAAACTGACAGAAATGAATATCTGAAATACACAACAAACTCTTAAAAAACATTAATTGAGAGGTGAGAATGAATATGAAAAAGTTTAACAACCAGTTTCAGGAGTGGGAAGCCAAAAGGGCAACAACAGTACAAAGAGATGCTCAAACTCATTAGTGATGAGGGAAATTCAAATTAAAACACCGAGCTATAAAATTATACACATTAGACTGAAAATATGAGAAAGCTAGATAATGCAGGGGTAGGTGGCAATGAAGGGTCACTGCTGGGGAAAGTGTGGACCAAAGTATTTATCTGGTAGAGCATCTGGCAGTATTTGGTAAAATTAAATATAAACTTATATCCGATTACCCAGCAATTCTGATCTTTGGTATACATCCTAAAGAAATCCTCAAAGTTCCATAAAAGGACTAGTGTGAGGATGTTCAACAGGCATTGTTTGTTGTCATAGGAAATTGGAAGCAACCATGGTGGCTATCACTGGTAAATATGGATAGCTAAAACACGGTAGCTACAAATCATGGAATACTGCGCAGCAGTCAGAAGCAATGTAAAGACAACTACATACATAAATAATAAAATCTAAGGTTAGGTAATATGAAATAGTAAGAACCAGAATGAGATACAGAGCGCAATACTATCTATACATATAAAAATTTCATGTACACGAATCGGGGAGGCGCAGGGTAGGGATATAGTTATGACAAGCTCAGCCATGAGGTAACTGATGAAGGTGAGAGCTGAGCACATGGAGGTTCAAAGTATTATTCTCCCTTTTCTATTATGTTTATTTGAACATTTCCATTTTAAAATATTTTAAAACACATGTATACAATACAATACCCATGTTAGGAAAATATTACATGCAAACCAAAGAGAACAGTGAAGTAGATATTATTTTAGACCATCACACGAGAATGGCTGCCTATGGGTTGAGGTCAGGAGCATGGGAGTGAAAATGAGAATAAATGAAAATACATAAATATATAAAATAAGTGCTTTGCATGGACCAGTGATGACAATGTGCCATGTACTGAGGAGTGTACATTACTCTCCTCTAGAACTCTACAAAAGGTCCAATAAAAAAAAAATGAGTGCTTTTTCTTTTCTTTGGTCAGAAGGCTCAGTTTTAGACTGTGGAGATGAAGAAACTGTAAAAATAACTGTCTAATTATTATAATTCAGGAAACAATTGAATAGCTGTTCTGAGTAACCAACTCACCATATATAACTGTACAAATGAATTAAAAATAAGTAGTATTTATATCATTTATATTTTCAAGAGAAGTCATTTCTGACAATAACAGTCATCACAGAAAACTAGCAAAATCACTATGCTGCTAACTACAAATTAAAACGAAAAAACAGATTCTTAGTTTTTGCATTCTAAAAGAATAAAGAAACAGAACAAAGGAAAGAAATTCCCCTACCAGAGGCTATAAACTGTTTTATTTGGCTCACACAGTAGCAAAAGTAGATTAATTCACTGGCAAAATTTTACGCTGATATTGAAAAATTAAGACTTCTCAAAAATCTGTACTTCTAGTTTCTTCTGAAATAAATCATAAAATATGATTTTTACTGGTCTTTTATTTCCACTTAGAAAAGGATTCTAGAGCTGAACAGAATTGGCCCATTTAGAGGTCACATTTACAGGTTCCATTATACCCACCTGACATGCAACATTATTTATAATTTGTAACCTTGATAATCTCACTCAGAATTTTACCAAAATGTATTAAAAAAAATTGGTTAGTAATGTAAGCACTTAATCACCAGAGGCATGAACAGAACATGCTAAGTGAAAAGATATGGTAGGTCAAAACAAATTTTGGAGGACTCAAGAAATAACGGAAAGAAGTTTGGTATTTAGAGGTAATACTGTGAGTATTTGAAACTATGATGGGTTCTTGGAGCTGTTAAAGGACAAGTTCTTATCATGGTTAAAGAACAGATTAATGAATGCATTAAAAAGAAAGTACAGTGGATGGTAGTTTTTATTTAATTATTTTTGCAAGTTAAATGCTACAGACTGAGTTGTGCTCACAGTTGATGAAAGCTACTTCTCCATTCTTAATCAACTTGCTTTCTTCCACAACAATATATCAATTTTATCAACAGCCTGTGGTAAATAAAATCTGATACTTCCTGTCAAGATGGTGTTATGGCATAAAAATTTGTGTCTGAATAGGAATGAATGTGTTTGGGAGAACCCTTAGACAGGGCCAGTGAAAAAAAGTAAGCAAGTTCTGCAAGTCAAATTACAATCTGGCTATAGTAATAACTACTATAGTTATTACTTACCTCAAGTGTCTGTCTTTTAAAGATATTGTCTGTAAACCATATAATCTTCAATATCTACTTCCCATATGTAGAAACTGATATTCTCAAAAAGCATCTACAAGAGAAATATAAGAAAATATCATAAATTTAAGGTTATAAATATGGTTTCATTTATTTAAATGTAAAAGCAGATCTTTAAATTCTTTATGACTTTGTTTAATGAGTCTGGGGAAAGGGAGGCAGGTATCAAAGGATGTGCTTTATGTAACTGAACTATAATAACGATGAGATTTTCACATTAGAAGAATGAGAAAGTTCTGTGGAACATATATTTTGATTCACTTTCTACAGTACTAATTTTATGGGGTTGCCTAGGTCCTATGAACATTTTTTAAGACAAAATTTTATAAACATATTGATGCTGATATCCCACATGCACATAGCCACACTCTAGAAAATATTTTGCTTGTTCAAGATAAATTAAAAAGAATTCTTGATTATATTTGAGTTGCCTATAAATGCCAAAATCATAAAAATAAATTAGTTAAATATATCTGTCCCCATGAGAAGGTCAAAATTTTATTCTCCTTATCAATCAAACTGCCCAATCACTTTATACCAACCTAGTGAAGCTTAGAGATCTTTGAAGAGAAATTGCCTCTAAAAGAGAACTGAAATTACCCAGAGAAAATATTCTTTGCTAAAAGAATTTGATTGTAATTTTCTTTGATTATTTTTTAAATGAGTCACAGAAAAGTAGTTAGGGAAAACAGGATTTGAATGCTACAGGGTTATACCTTTAGTATGTGTTTTGAGTACTACAGATTCTAAAGCCAAATAGCAGTAGTTTTTGGATTAGCAACATCATTGTTCTTTTTGGTCATTGGTGTAGTTCCCTCTTTCTCAGTTTCAGCTGCACATTAAAACCATTTGGAACAGTTTAATATATGTTTTTAAAGACTCAGCCTATTCCTTATATGTTCTGATTTAATGGTTATAATGTGGGGCCTGGGCCCAGGTATTTTTAAAAAGTATTAAGGAAGTATATTTGTTCTTCAGGTAAGAAATAATCTCATTGCAACTATATAGATTAACTACTAAGGCGCTAACTTAAAAAAAATACTGTCTGCAGAGTTCTATGAAAACTATTGAGATAATTGCTAATCTGACTACTAAATATTTAAAATGACTTCAATTCATCCATCACATACACACAACACACACACACACCCTATCTACACAACTAGGTAATATTTTAGATTACACGGATCCACGCATGACATAAATGTAGTAGCAGTGAATTCCAAACTATAATGCACTTACAGACCAAAGGTTTTACTTGGAAAGGTAAATTCCCAGGTAACATGCCCAGAGCTTATGATTCGGAGAACGAGGTTAAGGCCACGGACTCTCTATTTTTAAATCATCTCTGATGATTACAATGCAAAGGTCTACAGTCCCTGTGAAACAGTGCTCTGAGTGTTTATGAACAATGACACTAACTGACCTTCATTATTAACATTTATAGAAATACTTCTTGAGTTTCATTCTAAGATTATATTTCTAATATTAAAAGAAAATCCTGAGACCCACTTTATAAGAAATAACTTTAAACACAGAGTACATAGAACTTTGGCAATAAATCAATGTAGATAAGCTAAAATAATGTTTATGGATTATATGTTTTGTAAGTTTTGGCATCCTCCTATGTAAACTGTGCAGGTAATCAATAAAATACTTGTGGCCAAACAAAACAGAGCAAAACAAAAACAATCAATTATATTTCACAATGAAAATTTAACCTAGAACCTCATACATAACTAGATCCATTCATTCAATGGCTCAGAATTAAAATATTTTGTCCCTAACTTAGTGGGAGGGAAGAAGCTCTCTAGCAGCATTTTCTGTTTAAATACAAAGCCAACATTTTTAAAGAGAAAGTGTCAAATAATTTCCCTCAAGAATACACACATATAAACTTACTAGAAATAACATTAAATAGTCTGTTAGCATTTTAGTTTTAAAAATTCTTATGAACAGGTCCAGAAATACTTTGCAGTAAAAATAATATATTCAGATAAACATTCTCTTTAGATTCTTAATAAAAAAGAAAATTCTAATAAACAGAAGTAAATATCTGAGTCTTTGCTAGCCATAATAAGAATGTTGATCTTAATAACTACTAACCCTTTAAAGACACCTATACTTACTTTCTTTTACCTACCTAGTTTAACCTAGGCTAAACTCAACCTTCAGTTCATGACTACAGTTGATTCTTCCCCCAGGCCTAGTGCTGCTCAGGTAGCTGGTAAACAGTCCTGGGCTTCCCGATGTCTTCCCAAACAGGGAGCCGTGCCCCTCTGAAATCTGCAAGATGGGCTGCATACCTGCCTCTGTGGTGTGCAGCATGAAATGATGTCCCGATGCCTTTCGGCAAAACTCTTGATCTTCTACTATCTGACCCCAGCTGCATCTCTTGGTCAACCAAAACTAGGCTCAAATACTGCTTCCTCCTAAAAGGCAATTTCCATCAATGTGTCACCAAAAGCTCTCTCTCTCTCCTGATTTTCTACACTAATTATTGCAAATTACCTAGCTAATTAGTCAGGTACTCACTTATGGTCCTCTATTTCTACCTTTTGCCATTATTTAAAACTTGGCATGTTTGTTTCATTCCCTATACTAAATATACTATATTATAATTTTCTAGCAATTCCTAGCCTAAAAGCATTTAATAAATATGTGATAATTTGACTTGCTGGTCTTTCTAGTGATTGAGTATAGTATTTTACAGTGATTGGGTGAGTGACCCAGCTTTTCCCTTTAGTATACTCTATTTCTATGAATGATTTAAAAATTGTAATTTCCCTGTGCTGCATGAACAGTCCCATCTCTTCTGAGGACTACCACAGCTAACTCTTTTAATGTCTCATAATCCAGGTACATAATTTGGGATAACTGAGAGTAATGATGTATTAATTACCATTATTAACGACAACTGAATTAACAAGAACACACTTTTCCCCAATAAATTGGGCTCTTTAAATATACTGAACACAAAGTTGCAGAAAACATGGTTTAGTGTTTCATTAGGAAAACTACATATTTTATTAAGACCCAATAACTGTAAACCACACAATATTCCACATCCTAAAAGAATTCACTCTATGCATGTTATCTATTTAAAAAAAAGATTTGTATTTATTTATTTTTAGAGAGATAGGAAGGGAGGGGAAGAGAGAGGGAGAGAAACCATTGATATGCCAGAGAAATATCTATTGGTGGTCTCCCACACTCTCCTAACTGGGGACCTGGACCGCAACCCAGGCCTGTGCCCTGCCGGGGAATCCAACCAGTGAGCCGTTGGTTTGCCGTACAATGCCCACCCCACTGTGCCACACCAGTCAAGGCTATGTGTATTACTTTTAATGATTAAACATACAAACCTCTAGATAATAGACATTGCTAAGTATCTCCAACATTTGTTATATTAAGTTGCTAAGTCTCCCTCTTTGTTTTTAAATACACAAATAAGAACTAACATTTATTGATTGCTAAATTCTAAGTAGCATTAATTTCATAATCACAACAATCCTAAAAAGTGCTATTTTCATCTACATTTTACAGAAAGGAAGTTGAGGAACAGAGTGATTAACTTGCCCAAGGTTTTACAGACTTGGGTTTCAATTCATGCAGTCTAAAATTAACTACAGTAATTCATGAATGCCCCATCATCAAAATAAAATCTCCAGTAGCTCTGGAAGCCTTACCTAATGTATCTTCACATACATTTCTGCCTTACACCCTCCACCCTTTTGCAAGGTATGTTAGGTTTCCCACTGAAAGGAGAATGCCGGGATGGGCCGCTGCCAATTCTCGTCATCAGAAAAAGATGATTTCTAAGTCCTCATTTAGCTCCATATTTCATTATTTCTGTACACTTCTGTGCACAACAGGGCCTCTGAGAGACTGACGGTTTATCCTAGCAACCTCAGTCCTGTTTCTGAGTATAATGTTCTATAAGCTTATTCTAATTAAGACCCTTTAAGTACGGCTCAATATTGGGATATAAAATTTATGATTTTACCTCTTTTTTCATTTTTTAAAAAATGAAAGACTCTGCTTTCTTAGAAATATTACTGCATTCCTAATTTTAAAATATGACAGTTTTTATAGGAAGAAAACATACCTTCTCCTTCCCTGAGCTATAGAGTATACCCAAACCTAAGCTTTCACAGGTGATTGCTTTCATAGCATTAACAGTATGCAATTTCCCTCCCTCCCTCCCTCTTCTTCCCTCTTTCCTTCCCCTCTCTTTCTCCCTCCGTTCCTTTTTGAGTAAAGCAATACAAATCGTTATTACTCCCCCAGTTACCTCAGGCTCTGTCAGAAGCAAAGCAGGGGTCCCTGGCTTAGCCGTACCCCAGGCCTGCTATGCAAAGAGCTGGGGATAGTGAGATGAGAAGGAATTATCTGAACAACCCATGGGTCCCCTAGGAGCAATGACTTCGCCTTGTTGAGCAGTACGCAACTTCATAGCCCTCAAGAGCCCATTCATTCTGATCTGATAGGTGACTTAAAAAAAAAAAAACCCTTTAATTCACAGCTCTGGCTGGTGTGGCTCAGTGGGTTGGGCAATGTCCTGCAAACCGAAAAGTCACTGGTTTGATTGCCAGTTAGGGCACATGCCTGGCTTGTGAGCCAGGTCTCTGGCTGTGGGGATTGCGAGGGGTATCTGATTGGTATTTCTCTGGCACATTGATGTTTCTCTTTCCCTTCTCTCTCCCTTCTCTTCTCTCTAAAAATAAATAAAGTCATAAAAAATTCTAATTTATAAATTTCATATATGGTTGAATGCAAGCAGATCATAGTAAGAAAATATGGAAAAATAAAACCTCAAAGTATTTTATTTCAACAGATAACAAATATTCAAAGAATTAAAAATATTTTCAGTCTATGCTTGCTTTTCTATTTTAATTTTTAAATACAATTCTCTTTAAAATTCTTTTAAAATACTTTGTTTATTTATTTTAGACAGAGGAGAAGGGAAGGAGAAAGAGTGGGAGAGAAATACCAGTGTGTGGTTGCCTCTCGCACGCCCTCAACTGGGGACCTGAACTGGCCTGCAACCCAGGCACGTGCCCTGGGTGGGAATTGAACTGGCAACCCTTGGTTTGCAGGCTGGTGCTCAATCCACTGAGCCACACCAGCCAGGGCCTAGGATTGCTTTTTTAAACATTCCAAGTTTCTCCTGTATAATAAGAGTTCCAATTATGGAATCCACGGATTTATTTTCTCAACTGTTTTATCACAGAGAATAATGTCAACCTGAACTTATTTAAGCCATTGCTTAGTACCAGTTAGGACCATTATTAGTTTTATTCCAGATGCCTCCTTTAGTAGACCTAGCATAACTTTTACTTATGGTTTTAGTGCAATTATTCTATTTATTTATTAACTTCTCTTTTTCTTCTTAAAGCAGGCCTTATTTGTTGCAACATTGGTTTGGTGTTAACAAACTTCTTCAGCTTTTTCTTGTCTGGGAAGATCCTTATTTCTCCTTTGATTTTAAATGATAGCCTTGCTGGGTAAAGTAGCCTTGGTTGTACATCCTTGCTTTTCATCACTTTGAATATTTCATGTCACTCCCTTCTGGCCTAAAATGCTTCTGTTGAGAAATCAGATGACAGTCTAATTGGTGCTTCATTGTATGTAACTACCTGCATTCACTTGAAGTGTTTAGGATTCTCTCCTTGTCTCTAAGCCTTGCTGTTTTAATTATGATGTGTCTTGGTGTAGTCCTCTTTGGGTCCAGTTTGTTTGGGACTCTCTGAGCTTATTGGAGTTGTGTATCTTTTTCCTTCACCAGGTTTGGAAAGTTTTCAAAGTTTCCCCTCGTTTCTTCAAATAGGTTCTCAATCCTTTGCTCACTATTTTCTCCTCATGGTATTCCCATGATGTGGATGTTGTCATGCTTCATGTTGTTCTGAAGGTTTCTTAAGCTCCCCTCATTTTTTAAAATTCTTTTTTCTTTTTGCTGCTCTACTTGTGTGTTTTTTTCTACTTTGCCTTCCAAATCACTGATTAAATCCTCTGCTTTATCTAACCTACTGTATATTCCTTCCAGTGAATTATTTCAGATATTGCATTCTATATTTCTGACTAGTCATTTTTTATGGGTTCTATGTCTTTTTTCATGCTGTTGAGTATCCTTATAATCATTATGCTAAACTCTGTATCTAATAGATTGCTGGCCTCCATTTCATCTAGTTTTTCTGGAGAATTCTTTTGTTCTTTCATTCAGAGCCTGTTTCTTTGTGTTTTTTTCCTACGTATTAGGTAGATCTGCAAAGACTCTGGTGTAGGCTTATGACAAACTCTATCGTGACTGGCCCTGGGCAACCTGTTTGGAGCTATCAGTGATCCACAGCATGTGGTTCCCTCTGCTGGGCCTGACTGTGTACAGAAAGAACCAGGCTGCACACCAAGGCTGGCTATAACCAACACTGGGCCCAGGTGAGGAGGGTCAGTTATAGTCTCTGAGCTCCCGGAGATCTGCCTCTGTAAGCAGGCTTTTGGTTAGGCTAAAGAGTGAAAGTCTTCCAGCTGTATTCCTCAGCAGTAGGGCTTAAGCTCCATAGGGCGGGGCAGAGTAATTCCTGCAGGTGGGGCTATTGCTTCCCCTCAGGATGTTGCCACCTGGAGGCAGTGCTTTGCCCTAGAAAAATGGCTTCTGCAGTATGGGGAATGACTGAGCACAGGGATCCTGGTGGCTGACAGTTTGGTTTTCTTCCCAGAGCCACCAGCTCCAGACTCCCCTTAAGCATCTCTAGTCCACTCTGCTCTCCCTCTGTTGGAGCCAAGGGTAAATGGCTGTAAATGCAATTTTGTGTGTGGGCTCTTTGAGAACCTCTCGAAGTCTCCAGCCATCTCTCCCTGGCAGATAGACATCCACTGCCTTTCACAGACGTGTGTTATTTGGGTTCCTTTCCTGGTTCTGGTGCTATAGGTTGGGGAGCCCAGATTGGGGTTTAGACCCCACACTTCTCAGGGGTAATACACCCCAGCCAATGAAATGTCCCTCCAGGACTTCGGCTGCCACATGGGAGCCCCATCAGCCCCCTTGCACCTCCTCTGCACTCCCTACAAGTCTCACTGATGTGGGTTCTTCTGTCTGTCTGTGGTTATAAGGCTTCTTTCCAGCTAGTGTTCAGTTGGTTATTCAGGATGTTTTTCTACAGTTTAGTTGTAATTCCAGATTTGTGCTGGGAGGAGGTTTAGTGTAGCTTTACTTACTCCTCTGCCATCTTGGTTATAACTGGCCTATTTATTTATTCCGATAAATAGCATAACAGTCCCTTACTGTGTATGCTTAAGTCAATTTCAAATACAAAGCACCAGTGGTAATTCTAAACCTGTCAAACATGTTAAGCTTTGTCTTTAGACCTCTTGAAACTTGTTAAGATGATCTGGTTCAGTAAAAAAACTATTTTTAAAGTCCAAAGCACCTGAAGTTCTCTTTATGAAAGTTCAAAATTACCAAGCTGTTCAAGGTATTATTAGTAAATGATGTTTTTTCATCAGAGAAAGAAAAAGAAGCAATCCTTTCTTTCTTACTTTTTCCACCACCAGCATTCTCTAAAAATGTCCAGCACTCTCTAAATCTGACATGGACGGGGCATCTCTTCAACTGGAATAAGTAATCCATTTGGTTCTTATAGACCACCTTAATTATATCTGTTATTGGAAAATACCAGTGAGTGATTTTGGGTACATTAATTAGCAAACACCTTAAGAGCTGACCTTTTTGGAAACAAAGAATTGAGTACAATATTTTGCCAAACATAGTACAAAAACATTATTAACATTCTGGCAATAATAAATTCTACCTTATTCTTCTTATCCAATAGGTCCTGCTGATAGACAATTAATGAGCCATTTGGGTTAGAACTCAGTAAATGGACTGGCAGTTAATTTATTATTTTAATTCTATATAATCTCGCCCAACATCAAAAATAAGGTTCTTGAAAACAACTATAGATTGAAAACTCAAGGAAAAATGAGTATGTTGTAGAGGAAAAAACTGGATTGGATGACTGAAATCATGTGAATATGAAGGTTTATGTTAATAGTTTTATATTCAATAAAACAATTTTTTAAAGACATAGTTTCCATTTATCATTCCATGAACTAGAATCTTTCAAGGACTTCCTCTAGGCGCTGCATAGAAATACACCGTAAAACTATTTTATATAGTTCTATTATATTTTATAAAGCTATTTTACCTTTAAAAATAATAAATATATGAACGACCTTGCTCACTACCTCACTTCAAATGCTGGCATTGTTAGAAGTTTATGACTATGATGATGTGGATGTTACCTTCTTCACACTTTCTCAGGTTCTGCCTCCTGCCTTTCTGGGTATTGACTCAGTAGTCTCTCACACATTTCTAGCAGTGTACTCTCTCCTTATCTTTTTCATGGCTTTATTTTTAAAAAGTCACTACCATTGATATTGCCTTCATTTTCTTTTCTAAAACATCATATTCATCTTTTGCTCATTACTATCACCGACAGAAACTGCCTAAATTTCCAGAATGTTAGAAATAAACTATTTTCCAATGCTAGAAAGTTCCGAGGAGGAAACAGAAGGGAAGAGAAGCAAAGCAACAGTGACAAGTAATGTTGATTTTACTGATCAGGACTACGCTAGAAGTATAGGTGGAATTCCTGGAAAAAAGAGGGGATTCAAAGAAGGAATTGTAACATCAGAGGGTATGCTTAAATTCCCTCTGAAACATGATAACCTTAAAAGTCCCTTCTCAGTCCATGATTCTATGACTTTATAATTAGGAATCAAAAGATATTTTATGAGCAAGCAAGAGAAGAATGCTTTGAAAAAAAAGCCTTCACAAGTCAAACACCAAAGTTGTACTGCCCTACTTTGGAGGCAGACAACAGAAATTCACAAACATTAAACAGGATATTATTAATCTTTAAAAAATTCTAAACTAATATGGCAAAATACAGACATTAGATGTACCAGGTATTTATTATACAATATATTTAAATAACCCCAAGGTTAAAACAAACAAAACACTACAAATTGATAGTGAGCCAACGTAAAGAATGAAACAAAAACTTTGGGGCTGAAATTCATGCCACCAAATAAAAAAATGGAAAAGAAATGGAATTTAGTCCAACAACAAAATGTTTCTGCTGTTAATAAGCCAGAAAATAGGTCGAGGACCCGGTGTGCTTGTGTGTGTGTGTGTGACAATTGTTTTTGTGCACAAAAATTAGGAGGTCTTAAAGAAGTTTCACATATTGTCAAGTATTTTAATGATGATAGGATATAATTTTTGGGCATTTGATGTGTAAGATACTAGTATCCCAAAGAAAAACACTATGATAAAGATAGACTTCATGAAGCTATCATGAATCTGCATTAATGCTTATAAAGAAATCCAAGTCTAGAGTATGAACCATAATGCTTTATTTACATGGAGGTAGGATCAAAGATAATAGGTCTAAAAGTGATTTCATTGCATTGAGCTGAACAAATTACTAGGTGTTGTAGGAGCTTAAACAGAAAATACCAAATCAGAACTCAGAAAAAGTTGTTTGAAAAGATGTCCTCAATATAAAAACAAAAGAAAATCACATAGCTTAAAAAATTAATAAGCTATGGTAGACTCATTAATCATACTTATTAAGACTAATTTTAGAAAAAACTAATGAGAAATATATTTAAATTAACTTACAGAAAACCTTTAAATAAATACAATTGTAAAGGATATATATAGAGAGACTAAACACGGCTCTTTGGAAGATATTTTTAAAATAAATAGGTTCAAAATGCAGCTATATATTGTTAAAATCAACATATAAACTCCTTATAGGAAATATCAAATTTATGTGATAAAATTTTAAGGTGTTCTATTAATATGTAAACAACTTCCTTCCATTGTTTACGGTGTTAATGATGTAAAGCATTATTGTTTTATACAACGTATACTTAAGTCAAAGTGACTTTTCAAATTATCAAACAAACAAAAATAATTAAAACAAGCCCTCCGAAATGAAGAGTCCTCCTTAATGAAAATAAATCCTCAAAGTAGTATCCTAAGCTAAGGGTAGAGATATGATTGACAAGCAACAAGGACTTGCATCTTAGGACAGTATGAAAAAGTTCTAAAGGAAACAAATGGAGACGAAACAGAAAAAATGTAATTTCCTACACAACCAAACTAAATTCTACCATAATTTCCAATAAAAACAAAAAGATAGCATTAGAAGTTTGAGCAAGGAGGTGGAGAAATTCCCGTGTGTCAACATATTTAAAGAATAAAATGATGGGCAGAGAAAATGCAAACGAGCACAGAAGAATAGGAACATCCTCTTTAGTGATGTCTAAAAAGGATATTAACGTGACCAAAGTATCAAGCTGCCAGCATCTGAGGAAAACACAAGACTCAGACTTTCTGCTGATTTTTGGAGAAGGCACTCATAACAGTAAAAGGAACTATATTACATGAGGAAGTCTGTGAGCCAGCAGTAACACCTGATTTTATGATGTCTGGAAATAGCTATCTCCTACCAAAAGAGAACAGTATTCCAAATCCTACCAAAAACAGCTCAATACTATGCTAACCTGCCAAATAATGCAGCTTTGTTAGAGAAAGTAGCACACTGATATAAGACTAAAATCCTTATAAACAGAAAAAGATGTCTGAATTATACAAACTACTTCCAGGAGTAAACCAAGATGGGGTCGTTACTGACTTGGTGAAACGCAGTAGAGAGATGAAAAAGTGAAATCCGAACATGAACAAGTGCAACCAAAGAGTTTCTGAGTCATTCTCGTTTGTTAGAGATTTTTCAGGTTTAGAGGACTGGCCTGCCAAGTTTCGTTTTTGAAAAATAAATGGGGTATCATTTTAGATCTTTCAAAGGTGACAACTGTAAAGCTATACATATAAAATGTACAGGATTTCCAGAAACTTGCTCCATCTTCTGTTTATAATGAACTGAAATGACTATGCAGAAAAATTACTTAAATGTTTAAACGAAAACTTTATAGGATATTTTGCTCTATATGAGTCATATGTCTTAATACCACATATCCCACATAGGTTCAAATGCTACTTAATATTAATAAAATAGTAAATGTTCCCTATATTGCTGACATTTACAATGCTATGATTTTTCTGATGGTTCCTCAGCACTGAGAATATAGCTGCACATACCACTGTAGATACAGAGATAATAAAAGTACCTTATGTAAATATATATAATACAAACTTTAACTCAGTCAGTAAACTGCA
Source organism: Micronycteris hirsuta (assembly GCA_004026765.1). NCBI lineage: Eukaryota > Metazoa > Chordata > Mammalia > Chiroptera > Phyllostomidae > Micronycteris > Micronycteris hirsuta. The sequence goes on from PVJI01001730.1 coordinate 107,044, forward strand.
GATCAATATATGAAAGTAAAACAGTATGGTGGGTTCATGGTCAGCAAAAATTAAACATAAAATATTTAAAAATATGTATGGACTGGATGGTTGCAACACAGAGCAACTGAAGCAAAAAATAAAATGAAATATTCTGTTTATTCATATAGAAAATAATAAAAATTATCTCAAAGCAGTCAATATGCTGGCAATGAATGCCTCTATATTGAGAATTACATATAGTTTGAACTAAAAGCATTATAGAATTAACATATTTAGTTCATTTAATTCCATGAAATAGTGCAATACAATACCCCAAAACAATGTATTCAACGCTTAAAATCTGTATTTCAAATAAAATTTCTACCACACAAAAAAGGTGAAAGTAATATGAGTATTACCAGTGATTTCTGTTGCTCCCAGATTTTGAAATTAAGAGATTAGGTTTTTATCAAATTTGAACATATTTATGTAGATTATTAGGGAAAACTCAGCAATGTTTTATTCTTCTACACATAGAGAAGATGTAACAAGATGAATGTTATAAATGATAGCAAATTTACATTTAGAAAAAAGGCAAACCAACAGAGTCCTTTAGGGTATTTACAACAACTTAATTTTTTTGGCCAAAGAATGTATGGTATAAGATTCTTCCACCAAATTATTGTAAGATTATAATATTTAAAAAAATAGTTGACTGCAAATAAAGGCAATTTATAGTAACTAGATATTGATCAATTCATCAACCAATCAGAGTAAATGAAAAAGGACAAGATATTTATGCAATAATTGTTTGGCAGAAATCTCAAGGAAGGAAGTGTCAATTATGCCTGGTCCTAAAATGTGTCAAAAAACCACCCCCAAAACAAAAATTAACACATTATTTAAAATTTTATATACCTAACTATAACATTAGATACATCATAATGACCTGTTTTGATATACCTAATGTTAGGTCAGAATGAACACTGTGGCTATACCAGTTGTTGAAACACTAAAGAGTAAAAGTCTTCCATACTTGTTGGAAAATGGCCACTGCTCCAACCTCTCCACAGGACCCCTTCTCTAGGGCCCTTCTCCCCACTGAGAATTCTCCAGGTTCTAACCCCGAATGAGATAACATCTGGCAGCACAAGCGGCCTCCAAGACCCTGGCACCACTCTGACGGGTCGGTACCTGTGCCGTACCAATTGTTACCCATGTTGAACCTCTCCTCTGCGCAAGACAGGGAGAGCAGCAGAAGCTCTGAGGCAGACTATATGACAGCAGCAATGCTACCTGGATGAACAACTGGGTATTGCTAAAATTTCAACTTTTAAAAAATGGAGGGTTTTTTAAAATTACACTTAGCTTTCTAACATTTAACATTTACTTAATATAAAGTCAATCAAAGAACACACTTGATAAAAACACAGCATTTGGAACTGGGATTGACAGATAACACCTGCAGTATTAATAACAATAGGAACGTATAAGGAATTTGAATCTGAGGTTTACGCAGTTTCTAAAATACTCATACAGAGCTCTGGGGTTCCATGAAACACAATTTGACAGACACTGTTTCAGCGCGAAGCTCTTCTCACAAAGCAGGCCTTTCTTAGTGTTAACTATCCAAAGGCTGCTAAAGACATCACCTTCTCTGATGTCACATTCCCTATGTCTGTTGCATAAATGGTACCATGCGTTTTGAGAAGGTTTAGATCTCCCTGAGGGGTTTTATATCCACTCCTGCTTGATGAAAAATTTTCCCTCTAGGACCATCAAATTCTTCTTTGCCAACTCTTCCTCTTCTAGGTCCTGTTGCTTCACTGCCCAGAAAAATTCACTGTTAATATAAATGGAGTTATTAATAGCTACCTAGTAGGGCTGACTGTGGATTACACAAAATGACATAAAGTGTTTATTAGCAGATGGGAACAGTTAATACTACATGGAAAACTAAGCAAATACTACAGTCCCTTTACTCACAAATGGGGCATATTTCTAGCACTTCCTTTTTGAAGTAGACTGGTAATTAGAATGCATTTCCCCCCAAGTAATCATTATACAAAGGCAGTTACATATGTCAACAATTTCTATTTTCCCATTTTATCCATTGCATAATGTTTCCATGAATGAAAAAATATTAAGCATTCATATATACTGGCACTATTTTAAGAATTTTATATTTAAGTTACTTAGTCCTCAAACAACATCATAGGATAGTATCTCCTATCAGGCCCACTTAACAGATGAGATCAAGGGGAAGAGGTGAAGTCACACGCTCTAGATAGGTGGTATGAGCTGGGAGTGGCACAGCCAGCCTTAGACTTAGGCAATTTGGCTCAAGGGCCTATGTTCCCAAGTACTATGCTATACTGTCTTTGGAGTTATTTGAAATCATAAAACATACAAAGGTTTATAGAAATCAAAACACTGAGAAAAAAATACAAAGTAGTTCCTCAACTTGTGATATAAACAAAGCTGTTCGAACTGAGGAAAAGTAGAAAGAAGTATACTGAATTTATCTTGCATGCTGGTGGCTCAAGGAAATGCAGGCTGGTACAGATCAGATATAAAGTGGACAGTCAAAGGCTTTATATCTTATCATTGCTTCTTCATCATGATAGTTCCTGAATTACTTTTAGTTTCCTTATTTACACATCTATTGTCAGGTTTTACAGAAAGTTACTGAGAGAGGGAAATGCAGCACAAGTCCTGGGTCCTTGACATGGTTTCATGTCAAGCTCTTCAGTGTGTCTTTTTTTAAAGACAGTCTGCAATCAGGCCTTAGGCCAACCGGCACTGGCCTGGGCTCCCCAAAATGTATTCTGACAGTGCGCAGGCTCCTACCTTGCACTTTTCCTACAGATCAAGAGAAGAGGCATATCTGTTGTAAGGGGCTTAAGCGCAGACACTGTCTTACTTCCACCTTACTCAGATTAGACCCAGGTCTAATTACCCTTGGGCTCCTTTGAATGCACTGTGATCATTTGTGGCTTGAAAGATAATTTCTAAATTCAGTTTTTGGTGTGCTAAAATGGTTTCTGTCTAATGTTCTTAGTATTTTTTTAATTGTCATTTTATATCTATTTTTTAAAAAAATACTAAAAAAGACTTTATTTAGTTTTAGAGAGAGGGGAAGGGAAGGAGAAAAAGAGGGAGAGAAACATCAAAGTGTAGTTGCCTCTCACACACAGGCCTGCACTCAATACACTAAGCCACACCAGCCAGGGCTATTTTTTATTCTATCCTTTCCTGTACTATTTACCCCTCTTATACTTCCCTCCCCCTGTAATCACCACAATGTTGTCCATGTCCATGAGTCCTTTTTCCATTTTTGCTCCATCCTTCCACCCCCCACACCCCCCAGAGCTGTCCACCTACTCTCCATCTGTGAGTCTGTCCCCATTTTCCTTGTTAGTTCAGTTTGTTCATTAGACTCCACATATGAGGGAAATCATATGGTATTTGTCTTTCTTTGACTGGCTTACTTCACTTAGCATAATGTACTCCAGGTCCATCCAAGCTATAATGGGTAAAATTTTCTTTTCTTTTTTTTAAAAGTACATTTTATTGACTACGCTATTATAGTTGTCCCATTTTTTTCCTCCCCTTTATTCTCCTCCACTCTGCACCACCCCTCCCACCAGCATCCCCCCCGCCCCCCCCTTAGTTTATGTCCATGGGTCGTACATATAAGTTCTTTGGCTTCTCCATTTCCCATACTATTCTTAACCTCCCCCTGTCTATTTTGTACCTACCATTTATGCTTCTTATTCCCTGTACCTTCTACCCATTCTCCTCCCTCCCCATCCCTGCTGATAACTCTCCATTTCTCTGGTTCTGTTCCTGTTCCAGTTGTTTGTTTTGCTTTTGTTTTGGGGATCAGTTGTTGATAGTTGTGAGTTTGTTGCGATTTTACTGTTCATAATTTTGATCATCTTCTTTTCCTTAGATAAGTCCCTTTAACATTTCATATAATAAGGGCTTGGTGATGATGGATTCCTTTAACAGGACCTTATCTGGGAAGTACTTTGTCTGCCCTTCCATTCTAAATGATAGCTTTGCTGGATAAAGTTGGATACAGATCCTTGCCTTTCATGACTTCAAATATTTCTTTCTAGCCCCTTCTTGCCAGCAAATTTCTTTTGAGAAATCAGCTGACAGTCTTGTGGGAACTGCTTTGTAGGTAACTGTCTCCTTTTCTCTTGCTGCTTTTAAGATTCTCTCCTTACCTTTAATCTTGGGTAATGTAATTATGATGTACCTTGGTGTGCTTCCTTGGGTCCAAATTCTTTGGAACTCTCTGAACTACCTAGACTTCCTAGAAGTCTATTCCCTTTGCCAGATTGGGGAAGTTCTCCTTCATTATTTGTTCAAGTAAGTTTTCAATTTCTTGCTTTTGTTCTTCTCCTTCTGGCACCCCTATGATTTGGATGTTGGAATGTTTAAAGATGTCCTGGGGTTTCCTAAGCCTGTCCTCATTTTTTTGAATTCTTTCTTCATTGTGTTCCACTTGAATGTTTATTTCTTCCTTCTGCTCCAAATCATTGATTTGAGTCCTGGTTTTCCTTCCCTCACTGTTGGTTCCCTGTATATTTTTCTTTATTTCACTTTACATAGCCTTCACTTTTCCCTCTATTTTGCAACCAACCATACTCAACCATTTCTGTGAGCATCGTGATTACCAGTGTTTTGATCTCTGCATCTGATAGGTTGGCTGTCTCTTCATCACTTAGTTCTATTTTTGGAACTTTAATTTGTTGTTTCATTTGAGCCATATTTCTTTGTCTCTGCACGCCTGTTATGTAGTAAGGGGAGGAGTGTTAGGTATTCACCTGGGCAGGACAACCCATTTTGCTGCGCTGCAGTGCTGTATGTGGGGGAGGGGTCCAAGAGGGAAAAATGCTGCTTGTTCGGCTCTCAGTTGGCTTTCATTCAGTCACTTCTCCCACTATCCACAAGCAAATTGGGTCCTTCTTGTGCTGATTCCTGGGTGGGTGGGTTTGTGTGCATTCTAGGACCCTGTGGGTATCTCCAACAAACTCTCCTGTGAGGCTGAGAGTTTTTCCTGCCACTGCAACCCTCACAGGTTTTTACAAACAGAGGTTTTGAGGCTTTATTTCTCTGTGCTGGAACTCTGGGTTGTGTAGTTTGTCTCGCTCCCCAGTTGTCTCTCCAGTTTATCCACATGCAAATGTGGGACTGCCCAGTCTGCCAGCTGCCACCTTGCTGCCCTGGTGTCTTCTCTGCCCTGGCTACCTGTCTCTGCTCCTCCTACCAGTCTGAATGTTTCTTTTTTCACTCCTTAGTTGTTGGACTTCCATACAGTTCAATTTACTGGCAGTTCTGGTTATTTTCTGTTTTAAATTTTTTTGTTGTCCTTCTTTTGGTTCTGGAAGTGGGCAAAGTGTATCTACCTACACCTCCAACTTGGCTGAAGTCAAATTTTCTTCTTTTTTATGGTTGACTAGTATTTCATGGTGTAAAAGTACCATAGTTGTTTTATCCACTCATATACTGATGGATACTTGGGCTGCTTCCAAATCTTGGCAATTGTAAATAACACTACAATGAACACAGGGGTGCTTATATTCTCTCAAATTAGTGTTTTGGGTTTCCTTGGAGAAATTCCCAGAAGTGAAATCGCTTGACTATACAGCAGTTCCATTTTTAAATTTTTGACTTACCTCCACTGTGCTTTCCACAGTGGCTGAACCCATCTGTATTCCTATTGACAGTGAACGAGGGTTCCCCTTTCTCTACATCCTCGCCAGCATTTGTTGTTTGTTGATTTATTGATGACAGCCACTCTGCCATGTGTGAGGTGATATGTCATTGTGGTTTTAATTTGCATTTCTCTGATGATTAGTGACATTGAGCATCTTTTCATATGTCTATAGGCCATGTGTATGTCCTCTTTGGAGAAATGTCTGGCCTGGTCCTTTGCCCAGTTTTTAATCGGATTGTTGTCTTCCGATTAAAGTGAGTTGAGTGAGTTCTTTATATATTTTGGAAATCAAAACCTTATCTTTAAATCCATTTTGAGTTTATTCTTGTGTGTGGCATAAGAAGGCGGTCTAATTTTTCTGCATGTATCTGCTCAATTTTCTGAACACCATCTATTGAATAAACTATTTATAGCCCATTGTATTTTTTTACTTCCCATGTCAAATATTAATTGACTATAAAGGTGTGTGTTTATTTCTGGGCTCTCTATTCTCTTCTAGTAGGATTTATTCCTTTTATTTTCAGTGTTAATGTTATCCTGGTGAGAATAGATGTCTGCTTCCTCAAGCCTCCAGATTCGAATTTTATTTTATTCATTTTAAAATATATTTTATTGATTATGCTACTACAGTTGTCACAATTTTTCTTTCTTTGGCCCCCTCCACCTAGTACCCCCTATTCCCTCTGGCAATCCCCGCCCTTAGTTCACATTATATAAGTTCTATGGCTACTTAATTTCCTACACCATTCTTAACATCCCCTTGTGTATTCTGTACCTACCAATTTGTACTTTTTAAAAAAATGTTGCTCTCTTTTTCTGTAGCATTTTTAAAAAAGATTTTATTTATTTTTAGACAGAAGGGAAAGGAGGGAGAAAGAGAGGGAGAGAAACATCAATGTGTGGTTGCCTCTCACTTGGCCCCCACTGGGGACCTGGCCTGCAACCCGGGCATGTGTCCTGACCAGGAACTGAACTGGTAACACCAGTTCAATCCACTGAGCTACACCAGCCAGGGCTCCCATTTTGTACTTCTTAATCCTTGAATCTTTTCCATTTTCCTACTTCCTCCTCTGAATTGATAACCCTCCAAATGATCTCTATGATTCTGTTTCTATTCTGCTTGTTTGCTTAGTTTTTTAGATTCAATTGTTGATAGATATGTTTATCTATTGCCATTTAACTGCTCACAGTTTTGATTTTCTTTTTCTTAAAGAAGTCCCTTTAACATTTCATGCAATAATGTGCTGGTGGTGATGAAGATCTTCAGCTTTACCTTGTCTGGGAATCACTTTACTGCCCTTTCATTCTAAAGAGCTTTGCTGGGTAGAGTAATCATGGATATAAGTCCTTGCCTCTCATCAGTATGAATACTTCTTGCCAGTCCCTTGTAGCCTGCAAAGTTTCTTTTGAGAAATCAGCTGACAGCCTTGTGAGATCTCCTTTGTAGGTAACTCTCTACTTTTCTCTTGCTGTTTTTAAGATTCTTTCTTCATCTTTCAACGTTGGCATTTTAATTATGATTGGTCTAGTTGTGTTCCTCTTTGGGTACAACTTGTTTGGGAGTTTCTGTGCTTCCAGGAAGTGCATGTCTATTTTCTCTACCCAGTTAGGGAAGTTTCCTTTCAATTTTTTTTTTCAAAAAAGTTTTCAATTTCTTGCTCTTTCTTTTCTCCTTCTGTCAACCCTATGATTCAAATGTTCATATGTTTGAAATTGTCTCAGAGGCTCCTTAGCCTATCCTTGTTTTTCTTCTTGCTGTTCTGATTGAATGGTTTTTTTTTTTCTCCTTATGTTTCAAATCACTGATTTTATTCTTGGCTTCATCCACTCCATTCTTGATTCTCTGTAATTTTTTTCTTTATTTTACATAGTGTAACCTTCATTTCTGCCTGGGTCTTTTCTCCACTGTTGAAGTACCCAATTAGTTTCTTGAGTATCCTAATAACCACTGTTTTGAACCTTGCATTTGATAAATTGCTTATCTCCATTTTGTTTAGTTCTTTTTCTGGTGTTTTGTTCTTTTTTTTTCATTGGACCATGTTTCTTTGTCTCATTTTGGCAGCGTCCCTGATTTTTCCTATGTATTACATAGAGCTTCTTTGACTCCTTGTCTTAGTAGCATGGCCTACTGCAGAAAAGCACATCAGTAAGTTGGATGGGGTGGAGCCTTAGGTAATTGCCGGGTCAGGGCAAACTGTATGAGCCAGGTAGATGAAGTATCTGATATTGTGGTGCTGCTCTCTGGCTCTGTGTGTGGGAGGGAGCAGAAAGATGACAATGGTGCTCCCTGGCTTCTGGAATTTTGTCCAGGACTAAGCTATTCCCTGGCACTTACTCTGATGCCAGACACTTAAATTTCTCCCCATGTGCTACTGGTGCCCTTCCAGCTGTGGCCCTGGTGCTGAAGTCCAGATGAAGTAAGTCTGCGTAAGTCCTAAGTCTGCTGCAGGCCCTTCAAGCGGAAACTCCTGAGAATCCCACAGTTTCTTCCGCCACCCCAACCCCCACTGATTTTTACAGCCAGAAGTAATGCAGACTTATTTTCTTGGCAATGGAACTGTGGGCTAGGTGGTCTGGTGTGGGGCTGGGATCCCTCACTCCTGAGGTATCCTTCCCAATTTTTATCTACCACATGTCAGTGTAGGACCGCCCATCCACACCTCTGCTCCTCCTACCCATCTGGATGAATGTGACTTCTTTATTAATTCCTTGGTTGTTAGACTTCCATACAGCTCGTTTTTCTGACAATTCTGGGTGATACTGGTTTTGTAGTCTAGTTTTAATTTTTGCTGTGGTTGTGTGAGGAGGTGAGTCGTGTTTACCTATACTTCCTTCTTGCTGAACTATACTATAAGGCCAAAGTAATCAAAGTAGCATGGAACTGGCATAAAAACAGATACATGCTCTCAGTATTTTTAGACTGCTCTTAATATTTTAATTTGAGAATTTTATTACATTTTACTTTTAGTATCAGGGTGGCTGTTAAATATTTTGTTTACCTGGTATATTGACTACTCTGAATACTATTTTCTAACATCTTAGGACAATATTACTTTAGTATTTGTTTTAAATTCTTGAGCATTTTTAGTACCCCTAAACATTTATATTTGAGCATTTTAAGGGCATTAAGACTTGTTTTAGTTTATACTATAGGTCTCTGTATAGTTTTTGTTACAATTATATTTAATTCTTGGGTTAAAATGCATTTTTCCTACTTCCAGTGTTAGAACTTTACTATTTTTACTGATTTTGGTATGAACGTTATGGTTGGAATTTCAATAAAAGTTTGACCATATAATGATCCTTTTAATTACATAACTTTGTTAATTTTTACTAGTACTTTATAGCTAGTAATTTGAAGTTTGGAGGCACAAAAAAAGGAGCATGATCTACACTACTAAATATTTTAAATCCTCCCAAAGTTCATATATACTACCTTTATATGTGTCCATTTACTCTAAGCAATTTATCATAACAGTATAAAATGGAAATGATTATCATCTTCGGGTTTTTTTTAGTAGATCTTGGTGGGGTTTCCAAGGAAGCAGACCCTGAGTGAGGTGTACATAATTCATTTAGGAGGTTTAGAGTAACTGGCAGAGCAGTGGAATGGTGATAAGAGAAGGGCAGGCAGCTAATACAGGGTAAATGAGTAAACCAGAGATCACAGAAGCCAACTGAAATTTAATCCCACTGGGTACACTGGCAAACAGTGTAAGATACATGTCTCAGTACTGCGTTAAGTGAGGGCCAAGGAAGCTGAAACCAGTCAGTTATTGATTAAGGTCTTCCCTCAGTGCTTCCAGTAGCTCAAAGGCAGTCCTACGACACAGATGCAACGGTTGGCCTTTGGAAGGCTGAGGTGCACAGACGGTAAGGGGCTACAAGAGCAAAGAGATGGAGTACCACATTACATGTTATAATAGCAAATCCATTAGGCACTCCCCAACCAACATAGTGATCATTCTGGCAAAATAAATTTAGCCCTGAACGTTGGTGAAATTTTGGCAAATGAGTTTTACCTGGCAGCTGAAAGTATGCTAACAATATCTAAGTATTACTACTAATAAGGTAGTTTCTAACTTCTCAATTTAAAATACTAATAAAAATAGGAGCCTGGTACTAAGACACTAGGAAATATATATAAATTCAAGAAATGTATCAGACTACATTTAACTCTTTCCAGAAATAATCCTTACAGATTCCTATAATGTCCCAAACTATAAGCAAGGACAAACAGCCACCAGAGCAATGGATGTGAAGCATTATCCCAAACCATCATCAGGCTGGCTGTTCACCTAGCAAATGGCTATACTCCAACTGTAACTTGAAATCCTATACTATAAAAAAAACAAGCTATAGATTAAAGTCATTTGGAGAATCCACAAATACTTTCTCCAAGAAGAGCTTACTTCACTGACCTAAGTAAAATTTCTTATTTAGTTTTGAATTCTTCCTCAGTTTTAAAGTCTTTTTTGGTTCCTCTTAGTGTCCGTTTGACTTGAACCTCAGGGCCACCTCCTTTTGGAGTGTTACCTACAGCATTTTTGTTTTTTAGGGTCAGGTGACAGGTACCAATCAGGGGGTATACGTCTAGGTACTGGCCTTACAATAATGCCAGAGCTGCTTTTTGGTCAATGAGATGCCAAGTCCGATGAATCATTATTTCTGGATCTTCATTCTGCTCAATGTCTCATTCTGGATTACAACTTACAGACAACTGGACAGCTAAATCAGACTGAGTCCTATGGGACAGACGGGGGTATCTTTGGTCACACACTGCTCCAAATGTGCGTTTACTAAAGAGTAAAGATCTCTTGAAAGCTAAATATATCAGTAAAAAAGGTACTGTATGTAAACTCTGTATCTGTACCAAGACCAGTATTTGTAGCTGTGAAACTAATTTGTAGTTGTAATTATTTTCTACAGAGAATAGAGAAAAAGGGTGGAAAGCAAGTGTGTATGTAAAAGAAATGACATTTTCCCTTAAATTGTGCCATGTAACTAAATACACCTGTATTTACTTCCTCTGAATTATGTTTTCAAACATAATTTATAGTATTGGTCTATTTTTACTGCAGAAAGAAGTGCTCAGAATTTGTCAGGGCACCTCTGCTATTACTCTGTGGTTTTCTGGTTGTCAGACTTACTTTTAAAGTATGTATGCATGGGGAGGGTATTTTGGGGTTGAGAGGTGGAGAAAAGGTAGCAGGAAATGAAAAGGGTAGGATAGTCACCAAAGAAAAATATTTTCTTTCTCCAAATGAAGAAGTCTGGCAAAAAAAAAATGTGTGTGTGTATATATATATATATATCACATAAAGTAGAAAACACTTAGAAACAAAGATTAAAATTGAATTTTTAAATAGTTTTAAAAGACTACTTTGCAATATAAAATTATACTATTAATAACTCTTAGTAAAACATTTACTTTACATATAGTATGACTAATTTCTTTTCATCTCAAATTTTAATAACAATAATAATAGAAATTTCAGCTGGATTAGCAATCCCTCACACCTTGTCTTCATTCTCAAGAAGAGAAAACACAGCTAAAAGTTTGACTTTCCAAAGGTATAGTCAGTGATAAAAGGGCTAGAATCCAGATCTCCTCATTTTCACTCAGATGTTCTTTTCACAACTAGCTTAAAATATTAATACCACAGTCATTTTGCAATTTGCAGAGATTTTCATTTGAGTCCCACAACACAATACCTCCATATAAATAATACTCGTAGGAAGAATTATCAGCATTGCACCACCTCCCAACATGAACATATTTCAAATCTACGTTTTTTAATTTGTATTTTTTCTAATAGTTGAGAAAAGATGCTTGTATATGGCTATTAAGAATGATGTCTTGACCATTTTTAACAATTCTATTAACATGATGTACATCTCAATTAATGCAATTATTTTTAAATTTACAAGTCACCAGTCTCAAAGATAGATATATTTTCTAGAAGTAATACCTTCTGAAATTAAGCATATTGTGGAAAGGGGGAAAGTGAACATGACATATCTTTAAAAAAATAAACCTAGCACACTAACCCAACATCTTTTTTTCTCTACTGTTTTTATTGTTTTACACTCTTCTCCAACACTACATATAAATAATACCAGATAAGTGTTTCTATAACTGTTCATTAATACATAAAGTGATTTTAAGCAAGAAAATAATATTACTTTATAACAAGTCCTGTTAGTATAGTTTTTTGGCCTGGATATGACACAGTTTTAAGGAAATTCCAGTCCTCAAACAGCTTGCTCAGAATGAAAGCTAACATGGAGATGACAGGTCTCCATAAACTAAGTCTAGATTCAAACTGAGGTAAAGGCTTATTTGCAATAAGAAATACGGTGAGTACAATTATATGCTTATGGATGCACAATTGTTTAATTAGATTAAAATTGAAATAACTTTTGGGGGAAACTAAGTCAAAGTAATCCTATTTATAGCACAGGTTCTTTAAGAATATGTACTTTAGATTCTTGCTTTGGAGGCTGTGAGAATGTCTTCCTCTTGCCACGTCTATTGGCACAGAGGTAACATGGAAGCTCAAGAAATAAGCTGCCTTCTCTCTCCAGAGGAATCTCTATGGGCACAGCACAAATACGGCATTCCTTAGGGTTTCACAAATCTGATGCTCAGGATCTAGAATGCCTAGACTCATTCCTAGTGAATGTGACCATCTATAACATTGTATTTTATTTTATTATTTTTTTAAAGATTTTTAATTTTTTTATTACTTATTTTTAGAGAGAGGGGAAGGGAGGAGAAAGAGAGGGAGAGAAACATCAATGAATGGGTGCCTCTCACACGGCCCTCACTGGGGACCTGGCCTGCAACCTAGGCATGTGCCCTGACTGGGAATCGAACTGGGACCCTTTGGTTCCCAGCCCACGCTCAATCCACTGAGCTACGCCAGCCAGGGCTCATCTATAACATTTTAATTATAGGAATTACAAGTTGTAAATGGACAAAAATAAAAATATTTTTTCCCAGTCTGTGAAAATTCAACCTGGATTCAAATAACATTTAACTAAGTTTTTAGCTTATGCCATATACTTTCTCAAATAAATTGTGATTTGATCATCATTAAAATCTTAGGGTACAGGTGTTAGAATCCTCATTTAGCAGATGAGAATGCTGACAGATTAAGAAAAGCTAAAGTTCTGACCCTGGATTGGAAAGTTGCAAAGCTAGAAATTGAATCCAAGTCTAGTGCTGTATTCCATCTTTTCCCATTGCTTTGTGGTACCTCTGGTAACGGCTAATAGTTGTGTCAAAATTAAGATCCATCACATTTAAGATTTATTTATTTATATATTTCTATTTCATTACAAAGTGATTGAGGCAGCTTATAAAATACCAGTATTACACAGGGTGGGACAAAATAAGTTTACAGTTGTAAGTATGTGAAACAGTTTATTCTTGTATTATTATTTATTAGTTATTATTTTCCATACAAACAACTATAAACCTACTTTTGGCTCACCCTGTATATTAAAATGGAAGTAAGGGAGGAAATTAGAACAAAGGAAAACTGTAAGAGAGAAAAAGTTTAAGAAAGAGTTGTAAGAAATAAATGTATTTACATATCATTGTGAAGTTGGTATAATAACATATTAATATGTAACATCTGCTCTAGCAACATAGTACTGTTTTCGAAATATCATTACAGAACAGAAACTGCACGGGAGGCTCAGCAATGCTGAAAGATGTAAACTCCCTCTGGAATTCTTTTTTCTATGGGTTCGTTTCATTTCCAGTGATGGAGTCATCAATGGCGACACACAATCTGGCAGGCCCCCCCCTTGTTAGGACGGTAGGATGATGTGATGTCTAGGAACACTGCCCTACGATTCCAGTTCCATGTAATACATGGTTTTTGAAGGTGGAAATGTCTTCCAAATTTCAAAACAGTAAATTACTAAAAAAGTAAAAGGTTAACTTCTGGTTTGGGGGTTTCAGTTATTTCCCAGTGTGATGACCAAGAACATTTACAAAGATGTTTCTAGTTCCTAACATAGTCATTTCCAAAGAGCCTTTAATTCAAACCAGATCAAGCTCACTTCAATAAATTACATTAATATCATACCCAATTTGATTGTATTATATATTATGGAAATTGGAAGGTACATTACATATTATACAGAGAAAATGGAGGGAAGAAACCATAAACTTCTAAGTGTTAGACTTTCCAAAAAACACCTTAAACACCCCTTTTCAATTAAATACTTATTAATTAGAAATCAAACCACAGACTTCTAATCAAGATGGAGGCATACATAAACAAGGTTCACCTCCTTGTCCAACTATAGAAAAATTAAAACTAGACCTCAAAACAATACCCAGAGCAGTCAGAAAATCTAGCTGTATGGAAGGCCGATTACCAAGGATTTAAAGAAGCCACATTCATCCAGACAAGTAGGAGGAGTGGACACATGGAGGCAGGTAGAGGTGCGGAGACACGGTGTGGTGCAGAAAGGCAGCAGAACAGTGGTCCCACATTCTTGTGTGGTGTATAAAAATTGGGAAGGATACCTCAGGAGTGAGGGATCGCAGCCCCAGGCCAGATCATACAACTCAGGGTTCCAGCACCAGGAAGATAAATCCCTACAACTTCTGGCTGTAAAAACAAGTAGGGGGTTGGGGCAGCAGAAGAAACTGCCAGAATTTCAGAAGACTATGCTTAAGGGCCTGCACAGACTTAGAACTTAGGCAGACCCACCCGCTCTGTGATTCAGCACCAGAGAAACAGCTGAAGGGCATAAGTCACATATGGAGAATAAGTGAAGTGACTGGAAACAGGGGGACTGCAAGACAAACCTCCAGGAGCCAGGCAGCAGCACTGTCCTGTCTCTGAGCCCTTTCCCCACATGGAGCCACGAAGTGGTGAAGAGGGTTGCCCAGCACTGGTGATTACCTATGGCTCTACCCCATACTATATACAGGTACCTTTTCTACAATAGGCCATGCTAGTAGGACAGTGAGTCAAAGCAGCTCTACCTAATACACAGAAACAAAGACAGGGAGGTTACAAAATTGAGGAGACACAGCAATACGGCCCACAGGAAAGAAGAGAACAAAACTCCAGAAAAAGAACTAAATGAAATGGAGATAAGCAATCTATCAGACGCAGACTGATTATCAGGATGCTCAAAGAACTCATGGAGTACGGCAACAGCATTAAAAAGACACAGAAAGAAATAAAGGTTACATTAAGTGAAATAAAGAAAAATCTAGAGGGGACTAACAGTGGAGGGGATGAAACCAAGATTCAAATCAATGATTTGAAACATAAAGAATAAATAATCATTCAACAAGAACAGGAAGAAGAAAAAATAATTAAAATAAACAGAACAAAAAAATGAGTATACGCTTAGGAACCTCTGGGCCATCTTTAAACATACCAATATCCAAATCATAGAGGTGTCAGAGGAGAAGAGGAATAAGAAATTGAAAACTTTTTTGAAAAAATAATGAAAGAAAACTTCCCTAATTTGGTGAAGGAAATAGACATACAAGTCCAGGAAGCACAGAGAGTCCCAAACAAGTTGGACCCGGAGGACCACAGCAACCCATCATAATCAAAATAACAAAGTTTAAAGATAAAGAGAGAATCTTAAAAGAAGCAAGAGAAAAGGAGGCAGTTACCTACAAAGGAGTTCTCATAAGACTGTCAGCTGATTTCTCAAAGGAAACTGCAGGCAAGAATGGATTAGCAAGAAGTATTCGAAGTGATGAAAAGCAGGGACCTACACCCAACATTACTCTATCCAGCAAAGCTATCATTTCAAATGGGAAGGTGGACAAAGTGCTTCCCAGACAAGGTAAAGCTAAAGAGTTCAATATCACCATGCTTTTATTACATGAAATGTTAAAGGGATTTATTTTAAAAAAAAGATCAAAACTATGAACAGTTAAATGGCAATAAATAGACATATCTATCAACAATTGAATCTAAAAAACAAAGTAAGCAAACAAGCAGAATAGAAACAGAATCATAGATATGGAGATCATTTGGAGGGTTATCAGCAGGGAGAGAATGGGGAAAAGGTACAGGGAATAAGAAGCACAAATTGGTAGGTACAAAATAGACAAGAGGATGTTAAGAATAGTATAGGAAATGGAGAAGCCAAATAAACTTACATGCATGTTCCATGGACATGAACTAAGGGAGGATTTCCAGAGGGAATGGGGGTTGCAGCTTGAGGGGGGCAAAGAAAAAAATTGTGACAACTGTAATAGCATAATCAATAAAATATTTTAAAAAGAAGAAATCAAACCAGTTTCCTCCTTTGAAAAAGCAGAGTGTATCCATTTAACAAAGTACAAAAACAATGTACAATATAACAACATTTACAAACTTGGCTTTTACCCTATAAATGCTTTTGGGTCTTGTGATAGAATAAATTCCTCACTACTGTCAAAGAAAGCTGACACGCCCCTCAACTGGGCTAGAGGGTAAAGTGTCAACAGAGTCTGTCAATATTTAAATTCCTGTCACTCTGAAATGACTGATATAGTGGAAAAAATGCAAAAGGAAAGAAGTTTAAATACACCCCAACTCAATCCTACCTAATAGTATTATCCTTAGCAGCACAAACTTTGGATTTCTAAGTAGGTGTGGTGATTGTGGATTGCAGAGAAACTGACATTCTGTCACTGTAAGATCTTGGGAGGTACAAAATTATACCTGATATACATTTTGAATTCTGTTTCACCCTCCTTACCTATTTTCCTGTCTTTCTTGTTTCAAAGAAAGAAATATGTTATTGCTTACTTCCCGAAACAAATTAGAAAATAAATAGGTATCGAGTTTAACATTAAAATTGATATACTGTCTTTTGCCACGTATAATGCGCTCCTGTGTAAAATATGCACCAATGTTTTTGGCTCAAAATTTCAGGGAAAAAAACCTTGTTTTAATTTTTTAATTCAATTATTTATTTATTTATATTTAGAAACAAAACCAATTATTTTATTTCAGGGTATTATTTTGCATATGGATATCATTATTGCTTTCTAGAGTTACAATTTTAGTGCATAAGCATAAATAATTAAAAACATTTATATAGATACAGAATTAGTACTACCCATGTATAATGCTCACTCTTATTTTTCTTTCAAAAATTTGAGCAAAACAGTGTGCATTAGACACAGCAAAATACGGTATTTATTTTTAAAGGTATATAATATGTTATTGCCTATTTAACTACACATTTTCTTAATACCTTTTTTCTGTTTTTGACTCCATATATTTTCATTTTTTAAAATTTAAATCATTTTTTAATTTTTCAATTACAGTTGACACACAATGTTATATTAGTTTCAGGTGTACAACCCAGTGATTAGACATTATAGAACTTACTAAGTGACCATCCCAATAAACCTAGGACCTATCTGATACAATACACAGTTATTACAATACTTCTATGTTCCCTATGCTGTTCTTTACATCCCCTTGACTATTTTGTAACAAGCAATGTGTACTTCTACTATAAATTTCATCACCTTTTTCACCCTTCCCCCCAACGCTCTGTCCTTCTGGCAACTGTCAAAATGTTCTCTGTATCGTCTGCAACATTTCACGTAATACTGTTTTGTTGGTGTTAAACTCCTTCAGCTTTTTTTGTCTGGGAAGCTCTTTATATGTCCTTTTGATTCTAGATGATAGTTTTGCTGAGTAGAGTAACTGTGGTTGTAAGTCTTTGCTTTCCATCACTTTGAATATTTCTTGCCCATCCCTTCTGGCCAGCAAAGCTTCTGCAGAGGTATCGGCTGACAGTCTTATGGGTGCTCCTTTGTAGGCAACTCACTGCTTTTCTCTTGATGCTTTTAAGGTTCTTCCTTTAACCTTTGCATTTTAACTACAATGTGTCTTGGTGTTGACCTTTTAGGTTCATCTTGTTTTGAACTCTTTGAGCTTTCTGAACATGTATGTCATTTTTTAAAAATAATTCTTTAAAAAATTTTAAAGTACAGTTTACATCCAGTATTATTTTGTATTAGTTTCAGGTGCACAGCACAGTGATATAAAACACACTGAATTACAGTGGATGGAGATTCAAAATCCAATACTAAGGAGCTTAGATGTAAGTCTACCACTAATTATAACTTTTGACAAATAAACTCATAAACTCCTTCTGCTTATCCTTCTCACAGATATCTCCTGCAATACATCCTATGTCTTGGAGTGATCCTACTCAATAGTTTCCTGTCATATTTCACACAACTTCTGAAAATCCATGACTCCTAGAAGGCCTAGACACCTGATACCAAGATGGGCGGTTGTTCTCTACAATATGTAATCCTACACTATTCATATTATTTCCTGTAATGTCAGTGTACATTTACATAACTATGTTAAGCTCTGGGGAGTTAATAAGTGTCAGGCACTGTGCTGAATTTGTTTATTTACACCTATTCTGTTGATTCTCACCACGTAAGCTACTTAACAAAATTTACCCTATTTTATGCATCAAGAAACTGAGTTTTAGACAAATTAAGTCACATGCTCAAAGTAACAAAATTAATAAATTGTCATCAGAAAGTCTAGCTCCAGAGCCCACACTAACAACCAATAAGCAATACCATCTTGCTTAATGTTTTTATTAATAACGTATTAAAAAATTTTTGACATAAGAACCTGAGATATCATGACAATACCATTTGCTGCATGTATATAGGGGACAACTATACACCAAAATCATTTATGGGATATCTTAACACACATATCCATAACCTGCCCTGGAAGATGGTGATTCATTTTGTCAACAATTAGATTGGGCCCCTGTACGTATAGAAAACCAAACAGGTATTTTTGATGGACAGACAGTGTTGAGAGCTATTGTGCATGACATACTTTCAGAGCACAGAGAGATTTTAAATAGGAAACAAGTTTTTTATTGAGCATCAATCTGGATTACTCGGTGGCTATCTGGAAAACCACATTAAAAAGAATACTAAGGATGAGACTTCTGGGATTCAAACCTTGGCTTGGCACTAATTATCATGTGAACTTGTGCTTCAGCTTCGTTATGTGAAAACATGGGTAATACTGGTTTTCACTAGGGTTATTGAGATGATTGTAAAGGTTACTATGCAAAGAACTTATAATGGTGCCTGGTACATGGAAAATTTCAATAAATATTAGCAGTTGTCATGGGCGTGGTATTATAAGTACCAAGCATGTATCAATTCAGACCTGAAAAACACTCTTGAGGGTTGAATCTTCATGAATTTAACGCTATACCTATGAGAATAGTGATATACAAGACTAGCGCAGAAACACATTTAGAACACAACTTATATGCAAACTGAGAGCTGTTTACATTTGAGGCTTTATGGTGGTGATGTCCAGCATAGCACAGAAAAAAATGTATGTTGTGTAGTAATAGAAGCACAGATTTGGAAGCGGGGTACTAGTGTTTAAGCCTAGATTTATACCTGTGCAAGCCGGAGCAGTCACTAAATGTTTTGTTTTCCTTTCTGAAAAGTGGGTGTATAAAAAGTTATTACTCTGCAATGTTTTTATGAAAGTTATATGAGATAATGGATGTAAATGTACCTAGTATATATGTGATTGAACACAGGTAAGTATATTCAATAAACATAATGTTCCAAGTCCTATTTAACCTATTTACAGTATAAAGACAATATAAACTGCCTAGTATAACTTCCCAGTTCAGTAGGTTAACATTTTCTCTTTTCCTGGCTCTTTGTTCCATGACGGAACAGACCACTGACAAAATCAGAACTCTCATGGCTGAAAGGCCTAACTTAGAGACAACTGTATGAGACTCTAATGTAAAAACTGTCTCTTAAACCCCTGACATAAAGGATTCATCTGCTTAAAGGCAGTGACAATTTTCTTTCAATTTTTTGGTATATATGCTTGTTTTACAAAACTGTTCAACAGTTTAATTTTGTACTCAATTTTCTTCATGTGACATATTCTCATGAAAATTTCCCCATTAAAAATGCTTTACAAATATTATTGCAATGGCTGCACAGTGGTCTACCAGACAGATATATCATATATAGTTGCTTCCTTTCTATTAAACATTGATATTGCATATATTTTTTTCTATTATAAATAATGCTGAACTGAACATCCCTATTCATTAACATTTGTATATTATTTCTTAAGGATTAACATTTAGAAAATAATTTAGTAGTGGTAAAATTCACATAATACAAAATTAAGCATTTTAAAGTAAACAAGTCAGGGACAATTAATAAATTTATAAAGTTATGCAACCACCCCCTCTATTTGTAAAACTTTTCCATCAGGATGATTATTTTTAGGTATTGATGAATACAGACATTAATACCACTTTTTTAAAAAAGATTTTGATTTATTTATTTATTTTTATTTTTAGAGAGAGGGGAAGGGAGAGAGACAGAGAGGGAGAGAAACAGCAATGTATGGTTACCCCTCACATGGCCCTCACGGGGACCTGGCCTGCAACCCAGGCATGTGCCCTGACTGGGAATTGAACTGGGACCCTTTGGTTCCCAGCCCACACTCAATCCACTGAGCTACACCAGCCAGGGCCATTAATACCACTTTTTAAAAAAGATTTTTTGTTTATTTATTTTTAGACAGAGGGGAAAGGAGGGAGAAAGAACAGGAGAGAAACACTGATGTGTAGTTGTCTCTCATGTGCTTTCTACTGGGGACCTGGCCTGCAACCCAGGCATGTGTCCTGACTGGGAATCGAACCAGTGACCCTTTGGTTTCAAGGCCAGTGCTCAATCCACTGAGCCACAGCAGCCAGGACTAATATCACTTTTTATTTATTTATTTTTAATATATTTTATTGATTATGCTATTACAGTTGTCCCATTTTCCCCTCTTTCTCCCCCCTCCACCCCGACCCCCCCATTCCCCGCCCTTTAGTTTTTGTCCATACGTCATACATGTAAGTTCTTTGTCTTCTACACTTCCTATACTATTCTTAACTTCCCCCTGTCTGTTTTCTACCTACCATCTATGCTACTTATTCTCTGCACCTTTTCCCCCTCTCTCCCCTTATCACTCTCCTGTTGATATCCCTCCATGCCTTATATAAATCCCTTTAACATTTCATATAATAAAGGCTGGATGATGATGAACTCCTTGAACTTGACCTTATCTGAGAAGCATTTTATCTGCTCTTCCATTCTAAATGATAGCTTTGCTGGATAGACTATTCTTGGATGTAGGTCCTTGCCTTTCATGACTTGGAATACTTCTCTCCAGTCCCTTCTTGCCTGCAAAGTATCTTTTGAGAAATCACCTGACAGTCTATGGGAATTCTTTTGTAGGTAACTGTCTCCTTTTTCTTTTGCTGCTTCTAAGATGCTCTCCTTATTTTTAATCTTGGGTAATGTAATTATGATGTGTCTTGGTGTGTTCCTGTTTGGATCCAACTGTTTTGGGACTCTCTGAGTTTTCTGGACTTTCTGAAAATCTATTCCTTCACCAGCTTGGGGAAGTTCTCCTTCATTATCTGTTCAAATGCCTTGAAGTTTTCAATGCCTTGGTCTTCCTCTTCTCCTTCTGGCACCCCTATGACTTGGATATTGGGACATTTAAAGATGTCCTGGAGGTTCCTAAGCCTCACCTCAGTTTTTTGAATTCTCGTTTCTTCATTCTTTTCTGGTTGGATGTTTTCTTCTTTCTGCTGGTCCACTCTGTTGATTAGAGTCCAAGTTTCCTTCTCATCCCTTCTCATTTGTTCAAGTAATTGCGACAATTTTTCGTCAAATTCTGTGAGCATCCTGATTACCAGTGCTTTGAACTGTGCATCTGATAGGCTGGCTATCTCTTTGTCACTTAGTTGTATTTTTTCTGGAACTTTGATGTGTTCTTTCATTTGGGACATTTTTTTTTTTCAGTGCGCCTGTTACTTTAAGTGGCGGAGCCTTAGGTGTTCACCAGGGCGGGGTAACCCACATCATTTTGTTGTGACACTGTCTGTGGGGGCGGGGCCTGAGAGAACAATGGCACTTGCTCTCCTCTCCGCACTTCCCCAGCTACCCACAAGCAAGTTGGGTCCTTCTTTGCTGGCTTCAGGGTGAGTGGACGGGCCTGCACAGTTCCAAGTCCCTGTGGGTCTCCCCAATGAACTCTTCTGTGAGGCCGGGAGTTCCTCCCAATGCCGCCTCAACCCCCACAGGTGTATTCAATTGTTGCTCTGAGGCTTTATTTCCCCCTGTTGGTGGGCCGCGCAGTCTGTTCCTCTCCCCAGCTTTTCCTCCAGGTTCATCTACACGAGAATGAGGGACCACCCGGTCTACCAGTCTCAGCCCCAGTTTTGCCGAGCGCGCCCGCCACGGGCCTCTCCGGGCAGCTGGAGCATTGACGGTACCGCTCCACAAACAGCGTCTTGCCGAGTGCTCTCCACCCAGCTCTGCCCCGCTTACAGGTCTGGATGAATGTGTCTTCTTTAACTCCTTGGTTGTCGGACTTCCATTCAGTTCAGTTTTCTGTCAGATATGTCTGTTTTTGTTTTTTAAATTGTTGTTTTTCCTCTTTTGGTTGTGCGAGGAGGCACAGTGTGTCTACCTACGCCTCCATCTTGGCCGGAAGTCCGCTAATATTACTTTTTGAAAAAGATTACACCAATTTACACTTTCATTGCAGTAGTTGAGAGAATACATTTCATAGCACACTTATTTCCAAGTACGTTATTACTATTTTTAAACTCTCACCCGAGTATCTGTTTATTAATTTTAGAAAGAGAGGAAAGGGTAGGTGGAGGGAGGGAGGGAGGCAGCAAAGGTGGAAGGGAGAAAGAAACAGAGAGAGGGACAGACAGACATTGATGTGAGAGAGAAACATCGGTGGGTTGCATCCTATACATGCCTGGAGTGGGGATCGAAACTATAATGTAGATATGTGCCCTCATTGGGGATCAAACCCACAACTTTTGGTGTACAGGACAACACTACAACCAAATTAGCCACCTGGGTAGGGCATTTCCAAGTATATTATTACTATTAAAAAATAAAAATATGTATTCTTGGGGGAGGTGTCTGTTCAGTTCCTTTGCCCATTAGAAGACTAGAAGACATACAAATTTGTTAATTTGTTTATATTACTATTGTATTCTCAGGATAGTAGGCACTCAATAAATGTTTAATTAATTAATGACTGAATGAAGAAATAAACAGTATATCCCATACAGGCATAGAGCAGGGAAAAAATGTATGTACAAAATGATTACAGAGTGACTCAGGCAATCCGGTGCTGAGGCACGTTTCTTGCAGGGGCAGTGCACCAAGTGCAGGGAACGAGTTTTCACGGACAAGCTAAACTGGCATTCAAGAGCAAGGACCCTGGCTTCAAGTTCGAGATGGTGGAGTAGGAAAATCCTGAGCTCATCTCCTCTCATTGACACCAAAACTGCAACTACATATAGAACAACCACCTCAGAGACGACTTGAAGACCAGCAGAAAGATTTTCTACAACTACAGACATAAAGTAAAAGCCACATTGAAAAGGGCAGGAGCATTAGAGACTAAGCCTAGTCAGCATCTACCGTACTCCTTATGCAGTGACTCATGAGTGGGAGGGTTATCACAACCTTGGAAGTCGTCCCTGGAGAGCGAAGGGTCTGAACCCTAAATTGGTTGACCTGAGCTAGGAAGTGGAGCCCTCATAACACCTGTCTTTGAAAACCAGCAAGGCTTACAGAGCCAAAGGGCTGTAGGAAATCCAGGTTGCGCTCTTTCCAAGTTCTGGCACAGAGGGAGCAGTTTGAAAAGCAGCTAGGTAATACATGAAGGTGATACATTGACTAATTTTAGGGTGTGTGCTGGAGGGAAAGGGATCTGTTGGAACTTGCTCATGCCACAGGTTCTGATGGGCACCATTTTCCCCTTCCTTTAACCTGACTGGTCTGACACTGTCCATTAACCTTGCTAACACTGTTTGTCCCACTCTGGCCTTTCCCTGAGGGCCTACCCAGGGTAGCACCCCTCCAAAGCACTTCCTGCCCTGCCACACACAGTGGGTGGCATCACTCAGCACCAGCACACAGCAGTGTGTCTCCAACAGTAGGGGTGGGCTTTGCAGCCAGCCACATAAAAGCCTTGCCCTGCATTCCAGTGAGCCTGCAACAGTTGTTGCGAGGCCTCACGGCTAGCAGGCCAGATACCAGCCTTGCCTGCTAGTGTGTCCATGGAAGTTGCAGCCTAGCCACCACAGGAGGCTATATTAGTCCATTCTCTAGACCACCTGTCTCTGGTGACAATGGGGCACTGAAATAAGGGCCCCATAAGAAATAAGGCCACTTTTTCAAGACCAAGAGATTTAGCTTAACTACCCAATACAATACATAGAAACAAACAGGCAAAATGAACATAGAAAAGAATATGTTCCAAACAAAAAAACAAAACAAAACAGGACAAAACCCCAGAAAAAGAACTACATGAAACTGAGGTAAGCTGTCTACTAGAAGAGTTCAAAATAACAGTCATAAAGATGCTCATTCAACTGTGAGGAAAAACAAATACTCTCAGTCAGAACTTCAAGTTGAACAAAGACCTAAAAATTCTAAGAAAGGACATAATAGAACTGAAGAACGTAACAGTTGAAATGAAAAAAATCACTGCAGGGAATCAACAGCAAATCTGATGACACAGAAGAATGGATCAGCAATCAGGAAAATAGGATGGTGGAAATCACTCAACTGAAAGATCAAAACGAAAAAAAGAATTAAAAAGAATGAAGATAGCATAAGAAACCTATGGGACAACAACAAGCGGACTAACATTAGAATTATAGGGGTCCCAGAAGGAGAAGAGAGAAAGGGACAGAAAACCTATTTGAAGAAATACTGGTTGAAAACTTTCCTAACTTGGCAAAGAAAACAGACATCCAAGTTCCGGAAGCACAGGGAGTCCCAAATAAGATGAACCCAAAGAGACCCACACCAAGACACATTATAATTAAGTTGCTGAAAGTTAAAGATAAAGAGACAATCTTAAAAGCAGCAAGATAAAAACAACTAGTTATATACAAGGGTATTCTGATAAGACTGTCAGCTGACTTTTCTACAGAAACTTTGCAGGCCAGAAGGGAGTGTCATGATATATTCAACATGAAGAAAGAAAAAAACCTACAACCAAGAATACTCTACCCAGCAAGGTTATCATTCAGAATTGAAGGTGAGATTAAGGTTTTCTCAGACAAGCAAGAGTTAAAGGAGTTTATCACCACTAAACCAGCATTACAAAAAATGTTAAAGGGAATTGTTTAAGTGGAAAAGGCCAAAACTAGAAATAAGATGTAAAAATGTTAAATCTTATTTATTGGTAAAGGCAAACATTTAGTAAAGATAGTAGACCAACCAATTATAAATGTAGTATGAAAACAATTAAAATGGCAATAAGCACATACCTACCAATTATTTCAATTGAAGTTGACTAAGTGCTCCATTGCAAAAACAGGATGACTGAATGGTAAAAAAAACACAAGACCCCTACATATACTGCCTACATGAGACTCCAGATCGAAAATCACAAAGAGACTGGAAATAAATAAGTGGAAAAAATATTTCATGTAAATGGAAATGAAATAAAAAGAGAAGCTATAGCAATCCTTATAGTATTGGGATAGCAATACTTATATCAGACAAAAAGACTTTAAAACAAAGGCTATATAACAAGAGACAAAGAAAGACCCAGCAGGCGTTCAGATAAACCCCCAGAAGTGGGACAGTTCAAAAAGCTATATGCACCTGTGTTTACTGCAGCATTATTTACACTAGCCAAGTTATTGAAGCAACCCAGGCATTCTTCACTAGATGGATGGATAAAGAAGTGGGTGTGTGCATGCACGTGCACACAATGCACTGGGATGCCACACAGCCAGAAAAGAAATGGGTCTTGCCATTTGCAACAACATGGATTGACCTAGAGGGTATTATGCTAAGTGAAATTAAGTCAGAGAAAGACAAATACTGTATCATTTCACTTAGGGGTGGAATCTAAAACACTAAAACGAATGAACAGAACAAACTGACCCATCGATATAGAAAAACTGATAGTTGCCAGAGGGATGGGCGGTGGGGGTATGATTTCAGAGGGTTGGGTGGTAGGGGTATGATTGCAGAGGGTCGGGCAGCAGGGGTATGGGTGAAAAGGCTACGGGGATTAGGAGGTACAATGTATATAAGTCATGGGGATGTAAAATATGACATGAGGAATATTAACATCAATATCACAATAACTTTGTATGGTGACAGATGGATAGTGGACTTTTTGTGGTGATTACTTTGTAAGATAAATAAATGTTAAAGCTCACTATGTTCTACACCTGAAACTAATACAATATTGTACGTCAACTGTACTTTAATTCAGAAGAGCGTTACATTTCAGAATAAAAATTAGACATAAAAAACCAAAAACCACAAAAAACCAAAATGATTACAAGTTCATTTTTAGGTATGTTTAAATACAAGATGTCTCTGGGACATCTAAATAGTGCTGAAAAAAAAAAAAAGAAAGAAAGAAAGAAAAGGTTTCAGCTGGCGCCATGAAGCATATTATACCCAGTGACAAAGTGTAGGAAAAAAATAAGAAAAAATTAAAAACTTATTGGGAACTAGCAATATTTAAGGAATGGGCAAACAAAGGAGAACATGCAAAGAAATCTAAAAAGGAATGACCAAAGTAGTAGGAAGAACACTAGAAAAGGAGTAAAAGGAGGGTAGGATTGAGGGTGGGAGGTGGGGGTGGATGAGGCAAGGGTAAGTCATGGTGGGAAAATGAAGACAACTGTACTTGAACAACAACAATAAAAAAATAAAATAATAAAAAGATAAAAAAAGATAATTTCAAGATACTAAATAGTATCAAATGTACAGAAACTAAAGGTAGAGAAGGACCCACAGAATTTCATAATTAGAGTGTTAGCTTTATGCAATGTAGTTTTATTTTTAAGTTTTTATTTTTAGAGAGAGGGGAAAGGAGAATGAAAGTGAGAGAAACACTGACATGTGAGACATACATTGATGTGTTGCCTCTCATACACCCCTAACTGGAGACCTGCCCACAACCCAGGCATGTGCCCTGACTGGGAATCGAACCAGTGACCTTTTTGTTCACAGGTCGGCACTCAATCCACTGAGCTACACCAGCCAAGGTGTGATGTAGTTGTAGATGAGCATGACATAATCATAACAATAAGTACCACTTATTGAGCACCTATTTATACGCTATGCAAGGTGTTTGGTGATTGAAATATAATGGCACTAATCCTCTCAACCACACTGCCAAGTAGCGATTCCATTACCTAAATGCTATGAAAGAAATTTAGGCTCAGAGAGGTTAAGTGCTTTATGGATGGAGAGATGAATAACAAGTGAAGAAACTAAGGTTTGAGTCATAATAAAAATATACTTTCAAAATATTTCATTCATTTGACACTCTTGATATAAATTATTTTTTCCAGGAACAAAAAACGTGCCACTTTAAATACCTATACTCACATATTTTAAATATCTTTAAAGAAATTAAAAAAAATCTTATATTTGATAACTCAAGAATGTCATTATGAATATCAATTACTGTATTTATGCCTTTGGGAACTTCTGAGTTGCCTAGAGTTTATGCTTTTATGATGAAAGACACTATAATAATTTTTTTGTATCTGTCTTCATTTTATAATTTTTCTGCTTATGGGTCGAAAGCGCTATACATACATACATCATCTCAGGTAAGCTTCAGCACAACCTTATGATTTGACTTCTATTATTAAAAAAAAAAAGCAGTATAGAGAGGTTAAATAACTTATCCAATGTCACACAAGCCAGTCCCAGCAGCAGTTGAAGGTCTCTGAGCCACATTCTTAATTCTGACTCAGCTGTTTTCCAGGCTGATTTTCTAATGCAGTCCTTGGTCACTTTTCAGACTGCTGAGATTTCTAGATAAGTAATTGCAGATGAAAACAGCACTGCCCTAAATGAACTCTGAGATATTAAACTTCCAGAAAATTTAATTGAAAAAAAAGTTAGCTTTTTAGAATTTTGGACAAATTCTAATAATTTAAGGGGAAAAAAGGATGCATGTGGCATATTAAGTACAACTTTTCCGGCCTATTGTTAAATGTTTACTAATACAGAAAATCTTCACTGTTTGGGAATACCCTGTCCTAACAGTTTAATAACTGTATTAATTTCCTATTTGCTGCTCAAACAAATTGTCACAAACTTATGGCTTACAACACAATTTATCACTTTATTCTTCTGTAGGTTAGTAATACTGCATAGGTCTCAATAGACTAAAATCAAAGTGTTGGCAGAACTGCACTCCTTCCTAGAGGTTCTGAAGAAGAATGTTCCCTTGCCTTTTCCAGCTTTAGAGACTGCCCACATTCCTTGACTTGTGGTTCCCTTCCTCTGTTTTCAACTCCCACAACAGCAGGGCAAGTCCTTCTCACATGAAATTGCCCTCAGCTCACTCCTGCTCTGCCTTCCTCCTCCATTTTTAAGGGTCCTTATGATAACACAGGACCCACCTGGATAATCCAGGATTAACTTACTATTTTAAGGTTAGCTGGTTAGCAACATTAACTCCATCTGCAACCTTAATTCCCCTGTACCAGGTAAGGTAATGTATTCACAGGTTCTGGAGATGAGAACTTGGACATCTTTGGAGAGCCATTATTCTGTGCACCATGGTGACCGAGATAGCATTATGAACCTACTGTTGAAGAAAGGGTATGGAGATATGTGCTTTCCACTTCTTTTCCTTTCTTTCTTTTTTACTGATAGAAGGAAAGGAAACAGATACTAGGCTAATTGGGAAATACGAAATTGGATTTCACAATCTTACAGAAAAATTTAGACTATAGTTTTAAAATTTATCTTGCAGAGGGGAGGGGGGAGGGGACAGTTGGGGAGAAGGGTTTTCAGGAACTACTGTAAAGGACACATGGACAAAACCTAGGAGGAGGGTGGAAGCAAGGGAGGGAGGTGGGTTTGGCTGGGGTGGTGGGGAGTGGTGGGGGGAAAATGCAGACAACTGTAAATGAACAACAATAAAATAATTTAAAAAAATTTTTTATCTTGCAGATCTTAAAAATAATCTTCAGATACCCTCTGACTCAGCAATAATATTTATCAGTGTACTGCTGTGGTCCTAAAAGGCACTCACTTTCTGTAAAAGTTAATTAATCTTTTAGTGAATTTTTAATTAAGTTTTTTTTAATTATTGTTCAATTACAGTTGTCCGCATTTCCTCCCATTACTCTCCCTGGCCCTACCCACTCCCCACCTTCCACTTTCAGCCCTCACCCCTTTGTGTATCTTTTTGTTTGTCTTCATCTACTGCTTCCTTCATCCTATGTCCTTGGAATTTACAAACACTTTCGCCCAGCCTGGCCATGCCATTTGGCCTTGAAATATACATATACAATCAGAGTTTTAAGCTACTTGAATGAAAAGCATCAAAATATCAGTAATTCTTCTTAAGTATTGAGTAAGGCTTACACTGTTCAGAAATTTTACTGTATTTTAGAAGAGGTAATTATCCCGATTAATTTGCCAGCAGTAGAAATACGTGAGGGAAACATTTTTAAGCCATGAGTGTGGTGAAAGCTTTAGTATCATCTACTGATCATAGATCACCTCCTTTCTTTCCTCTAATTTCTCAGAGGGTGACTTCTTGAAACTTCCACTGCAAGAAGTTTAACAAGGAGAAATCGCTAACCACAAACTTTTAAAACAATAGTTCACAAATTACCAAATAAAGATGGCCTCTGATATTAAGCAATGATTATTAACTAACCTTTATTATTATAGCAACAAAAAGATAATCTGGATAGGAACAAACTTAAAACACAAGTAGGATCAATATAAAGAAAACTTTGGAATTCTATTGAGAAAATAGGACATAAATGGAATAACATATCTTGTTATTGGAATAATGGTAATACTGGAAGGGTGGCAATTATCCCAAAATTAACACATAAATATGCTTACTGCAGAGGTTTTCAGAGTACGGTGCCCCAGACCAGCAGAATCAACATTGCCCTTGGAATACATTAGAAATAAAAACTCCCAGGCCACAACCTTGACTTCGTGAATGAGAAACTTGGAAGTTGAGTACCATCTTGTTATATATTAAAAAGTTTTTCACTCAATTCTGATTGATGCAAAAATTGAAATCATTGTTTTAATGCAATCTCACCAAGGTAACAATCGTATTTTTCCTTAAAAGTAAAACAGAACTAGACAAGCTTACTCTAAAGGTCTTATAGAAAAATAAACACTAAAAGTTTGGCACTATACAATAATATTTCAATAACTATGTTTCAACCACTATGCTGTGTACCTAAAACTAATATAATACCGAAGTCGACTATAACTGAAAATTTTAAAAAATTTAAAAAATGGCAAGAGAGAAGGGACAATTTGTTAAAGAAATCAATGGAAAAGAATAGCCAAGAAATGTTCTCTATACATAAAGGGATTCAGTACCTAACAAGAGTGGCATTTTAAATCAGCAATGATACAGAAACAACTGCTTAGCACTCACAAACAACAAATCAGTTAAATAAATACATAAATGGAACAATAAGTTTCTGGAAGAAATTATGGATAAATCTCTACCCATAATTATGGATAGAGATTATCATGAAATTACAATAAATGTTTATAAATTGAGAAGCAAACACCTTTCTAAGTGAGTCAAAAAACCAGAGGAAGACTGGAAAATTTGACTATTTGAAAAAAGTTAACATAGAAAAGTACTGTCAATTATGCCAAATAATCAACTAGAGAAAGATATATTTGTAATATATAGAACAGACCAGCAGTCTAAGTCCCTTAACTCACAAAGAGCTATAAAAATGAAAAATTCCATAAAAAACGAGTAAAGAATATTTTAAAAAGTCATTCTAGGAGTGGTGTGTGTACTGGGTGGAAGAAGATGTATAAACAGATGAAAAGATATTATAATAAAAGTAAATTAAAACAGAAAAGAGATTGTTTCCATCTTTAAAATGGCAAAATGTTTGATAATACAATGTGACAAGGGTGAGGAGAAACAGCATTCTCCTTTAATACAGACAAGTATAAACTGATGACAGATCACTAGAGGGGCAATTTTGCAATATTCATCAAAATTTAAAAACAAATACATCTCACATTTCATAGGTAGAAATGTACCCTATAGTATGTATCAGCATACATGGTCAAAAAGATGCAAATGCAACAATGTTCTATTGTTTGAAATAACAAAATAGTAGATGAAATCAAATACTTGTTTCTAGAAAATGTGCAAATAATAGGACTATCCATTCATGGAATATCAAACAGTGGCAAAGAGATAGTTACATGTATCAATATGGGTCAATACTGGCAATGGATCAATATTTATTCACTGGGTAAGGTAAATTACCAAGTGAATAAAATGGTGAAGAATACACAGTATATTTCTATATGTATAAAAGGAAATATAGATCTTATTTCTATACACATACATGCTTCACTAAGCATGTATTTATGGAGAATGCACAGTAAGTGTTATTACTAGCTAATATTCTGGTTGGAACTGTGGGGCTAGGTATTAGGGAAATAACTTTGTTTACAATAATCTTTTGTTCTATTTGTACTATCTGAATTTTTATAAAACCGCAGCTCAGTATTTGGAATGGTGGAATAAAGACCTCCAAAAACAGTTTCTGCATAAAAATAATAACACTGGCAAAAACTGCCAAAATCACCTTTTTCAAAACTCTGAAAATTAAAGGCTCACAACAATCTGAAGACTGTTTATTCAAGAAAAATGGTTAAATCTTGGTAAGAAGATAAAATCTTGTGGCATTTCAATTTACTCTAATCCCATTCCACTCTCAGGTTCTGGAGTAGCAATGCAACCAAGAGCCTCCCAACTCTGGCAGCTGTAAAAACTAGCAGCCTATCAGCCATTTAAGAGACTAGGGTAGTCTCTTGAGTTCCCCAAAGCATCCACCCACAGAGAACTGTCACTACGGATTTACCTGGCAGCTCACTAAATGGCTCCATTTCATTTTATTTCATCTGACTCAGTACTACCTCTGTGCAAACTGTCCTGGTCCCAGTGCATTTGCTGAAAACAACCAGTGGCAATTACTAAACAGTGACGCTGTTGGAGGCGGCTTTAACAGTTGAGGCTAACGGGAGGCTGATCAAAAATAAAAGGGAAAACTGGGGAATGAGATGACCACATGGGGCTAGAAAAATGTCCAACACATTTTTGGGAGAATAGAGGGACATGCGCATGCATGGGTTTTGTGCATGACCATGAAAGGCCTGAGAAGGCTCTGAGCTCTTGCCTATGGCTGACTTTGAGGCTCTGTGCAAGGAGAAAGTGAAGACTAAGGCTAAGGCAGAGATGTAAACTGCCTGGTGGACACTGAGGTCACGCCCAACACATACATGAAGGCCCTTGGCAAAGGCTGAGAGACTCATTAGTTCAATCTTCCATCAATCATTAGCTGACTACCAAGGTAACAAAGCAGAGGTTTTAGTTGCCACACACGATAAATCGCATAGACTTTACAGAAAAATCACTTAAAAAACAAAGAGCAACAACAACAAAAAATAAAATAGTAGCAATAACAAATCCTGAGGAAGAAGGCATCTTATTTGCAGAGTTGACAAATTATTTAAAATTTCCAATTTCAACAAAAAGTATGAGCTATGCAAAAAGAAAAGTATGGCCCATAAGCATAAAATATAGCAGTCAGTAGATACCGTCCCTGAGGAAGGCCAAAAGTTGGAATTATTAAAGATTTTAAAAAAATCATCTGTAATAAATAAGATTAAAAAGCTAATAGAAACTGTGTATATTAAAGGAAAGTATGCAAATGATGTCTCACCAGATAAAAATAACAGTAAAGATATAAATTTTAAAAAAACATAGAAATTCTAGCATTGAAAAGTAAACTGAAATGAAAACCTTCACATCTAAACAGCATATTTGAATAGGCAGAAGAAGGAATTAGTTAATTTGAAGACAATGGAATGAAGACAGGTTAGTTGAGATTATCCAGTATGAAAAGCAACAAGTATTTAAAAAAATTAACAGAGCCTCAGAAATCTGTGGGATACCACACAACATCCCATGCATAATGGGAATCCCAGGAAGAGAGGACAGAAAGAAAGGAGCAGAAAAACAATGTTAAGGAAATAATGACTGAAAACTCCCCAAATAATAATCAAAAACACAAAATTAATCTTAAAATCCAAGCTCGACAAACTCAAATACAATAAACTCAAAGATATCTGCCCTCAAACACATCATAGTTAAAACGGCAATGAAAAAAGACAAGACATAATCTTGAAAATAGCAGTGGGGAATATACCCATGATGTACAGGGGATCGTCAATGAGATCAAAGGCTGACTTCTCATCAGAAACTAGAGAGCAAATAGCTTTGGATGATGTATCCAAAATTCTGAGAGAAAAAGATGGTTAACAAAGAATCTTACAACCACTAAAACTATTATTTGAAAATGAATAAGAAATAACAGTATTTCCAGAAAAAAAAAACTGAGAGAATATACTGTTAGCAATTCTGCCCAAGAGAGAAAGAAGAGAATCCTTCAGGGCAACACTAGACAGTAACTGTGATCTATATAAAGAAACAGAGAGCACCAGTAAATGTAACTACACAGGTAAACATAAAATTCATTGTAACCTGTTTCTTTCTGTATTATTTAAAAGATAGCTGCATAATTTTAAAGCTGTGTAGATGGGTTTATAATGTATAAAAATATAATTTATGTGATAATAATAGTACAAGGTGAAGAGGAGGGAATGGAACTGCATTGGAACAAATTTTGGTAACTAAATTAAGGTGGTATTAATCTAAACTAGATTGTTCTAGGTTAAGATGCTAATTATAATCACCAGAGAAAACATTAATAACCCTAAAACATACTGTAAAAGAAACAAAGACATTAAAGCAGTATAGTAAAAACATGGATCTATCAAACACAAAAGACGGCAATAATGAAGGAATGGAGGGGAAAAAGAGGCAGGAAACACAGACAACAGACAGCCAAATAGCAGATGTAATTCTCACCTTATCAGTAGTAACATTATACATACATGGAAGAATGAATATGAAAACATGATCCAACTATATAATGTACGTAAGAGGTACGATTTAGATTCAGATAAAAATAAGTTAAAAATAAAAAATTAAAAAAATATGCCATACAAACTGTAGCCACAAGAGAACTGGTGGGCATATAAAAATATCAGACAAAAGAAACCCTAAGATAACATTTTTTCTACTAGGGACAAAGAAAACATTTTATTACAATAAAAAAAAAATAGTTAATCTACCAGAAAGACCTAACTACTGTAAACCAAAATAAAAATAAATTTGAAGGGAAAAATAGACTACTGAACAATAATAGTTAGAGACGTCATTATTCCATCTTCAATAATATAACAGATGGAATAACCAGGCAGAAGATCAACACGGAAATAGAGGCTTGAATAATACTAAAAAGGAACTGGGCCTAACAGGTCTATAGAATAGTCCACCCAACAACAACAGAGAATCATTCTTCTCAAGTGCATATGGAAGTTCACAAGTATGTAAAAAGGAAACAACACATTTCTAAATAATCAATGAATCAAGCAAAATATCATGAGCAAAATTAGAAAATATTTTAAATAAGTAAAAATGTAAAAAGAATACACCAAAACTAATGGGATACAACCAAAATTAGAGTATAAAGGGAAATTTAATGTAAATGCCTGTATTTAAAGAAATAAAAAGATCTCAAGTCAAATCAAGAATAAAAAGACTGTAAGGGAAGAAATACTATAAATGATTGCATATAAAGGAATTAGGTAACCTACATATAAAATGGGTATTCATAAGAAGATCTTTAGTTATACTTTTAAGTGCTTCTGAACATAAGTTCTGCAAAATGTCAAATCAACATAGTTAATTAACTCTTGCTTTCATAAAAGGTAAGGTACTGTATTTTTAAATTGATTTTATTTTTATTAAGGTAATGCCTTTATGCAGGTTTTATATAAAGTAATATATTACAAGGCTTATAGCGAAAAACAACATTCTTCTGTTGCATCCCTCTCTATACCCCGGAGGCAATTATCCTCAACTTCTGTTTTTTTCCTCTGGATGTTTCTAAATGATATTCTTATACCTCTTATTTCTTAATTTCTCAATTTTAAACACTATTGGTAGACTCTCAATCATATATGAAGGTTTAACTCTTTGGTGCCCTTTCCCATATTTCTACCCAACTCTAAGTGCTAAAACAATGTTATAATTTTGGGTTAAATAGCCAATGTTATTATCATAACTTGCAAATATTGTAGGCAAACTAGTGAAGTAGGATCATGTTTATTATTTCTTCTGGAAATAATAAATAGTTGCCCCATTTTTTCACTTTTCTAGTTTCCTATGTACTTAATACAATTATTATGTACTCCTCAAACATCACTGCCATGAATATGTGTGCATGTGTATATATATGATTATTTTTACATACATGTATATATGCATAAAAATTATTTTTTTCTAAATGCACACACAGATCAATTTCTTTTGTTCCCTGGGGAGAGTCTTCCTAAAGTCTCCCTTTTTAAGAGAACAATCTGAAACTGGTTGCCCTTGTGGTTTGCTAAACAGAAGCTGTGCTGACACACGGAATTCCGTTTGCAGTTGCTTGTCTTCCTCTTGATTTAATTAATTATCTACATAAATCACGTTCTCCAGTAATTTCCTAGGAATCATTCCGTGGAAAGTATTTTATGGGGTCAGGCAAAGGGAATATTCTTTTTATTCTACTACCATACTTAATTTGGCTGGGTATAAATTCTAAGTAGTAAAATTGTTTCCCTTACAATTTTAAAGAAACTGTTCCACAGTGTAAGTTGTGGAGAAGTCCGATGCCATTCTACTCCCTTGAATGGGAACTATCCCCACCCCTTGCTCTTCGGAAGTCCATATAATCTTTTCTTTACTCCCGGTATGCTGACATTTTGTGGTGATTTTCTGTGGTGTGGGTATTTTTCATTTACTGTGTTAGATATACAGTGGGCTTTTCCAATGTGGAGATTCATATCCTTCAGTTCTGAGAAACTTAAAAATGTTATTACTTAAAAATGTTATTTCTTAGTTAATTTCTTGTCCAATCTACTTTTCTCTTCTTCCTTTATGGGACTCCTGTTTTCAATATGATGGTCCTCCTCTGTTAAACCTTGAATGTCATGTTTTTTTCTATCTTTTGGTTTTTGTTTACTCATTCCTTCTTGTTCTATTTTGCAGGAGCTCTCTATAACTTTCTCTTCCTGTCTTTTTAAGTTTATAATTAAATTGTCTTACTATATTTTAAATGTCAAAGGTCTGCCTTTTTTGATTTTTAAAATTTAAGTAGCCCATTATCCTTGTGTAATGGATTCAATATTTTCTCTTAACTTTTGAGGACATAGTTTGTTTCATAGGTTTTTTTCCCCCTTATTTATGTTTCTTTTCATTTTCTTCTTTGCTTTTGAATTTTAATCTGGCTACCTTCATTGTCAGTGTCCTCTGGATCCCACTGTACTGTCTGTTTAACTGATAACCTGATTAACTCTCAATGAAGCACAGGAGTCGACAAGTTCTGATATACCACACTTCCTTTCGGTGCTTCATTCTTGAGGTTGAATGTCCAACATTTCGCTCCAACAATTGTTCAGTAATTTAAGGAAAGCCTCCAACATGAAAACTATAATAAACCTTAAGATGTCCCATCTGTAGGAGAATCTCCAAGTGTCAGATTCTGAAGGTCTCTTGCTCTGGGGATATTCGATACCTCAATAGTAAAGTGCTGTGTCCTTACTCTGTTCTACTATACAGGTTGACGCTCTTTCTGCAGGATTTGCAAAACCTACAGCATCTCAAGAATAATTCATAAATACACTCACTTAACCTAACATTATATTTATAATTAATTTTGACAATTTAAAAGGTTTGTCAGTTTAAAATGTTTTAACCAAAATAAAGTTCAAACTATTTAAGACATTTTCACTGATTTTCAGGATACATGTTAGACATGCTTTATACATCCCTCTTACCTCCAAATGCACTAGGAAAAGAGGACTTTGGACAACACAGGATTTC
Organism: Micronycteris hirsuta; assembly: GCA_004026765.1. NCBI lineage: Eukaryota > Metazoa > Chordata > Mammalia > Chiroptera > Phyllostomidae > Micronycteris > Micronycteris hirsuta. The sequence continues at coordinate 143,875 of PVJI01001730.1, forward strand.
AAAATTCAAGTTTAGATAACTTTGATTAAGAGAAATATAGAAATAGAAAGGATTTAAGCTACAAATCAACTATCTTATTTTGTAAAATAGGAAATAACAACCGAATCATTTCTTCAGATGAACTAAGAGAATTCGACTAACTATATGGGATGCCAAAATGGACTTAGACTTAAAAAGTGGTCAAATATATAAAGCTATGCACAGTACAACATTCTTTTTGGGGCTTTTGCCTAAAACAACCTACATTCTTACAGTATTTAATCAATACTAAAATGATCAGTGGTGCTTAGTGCTTTTGATTTAGTTATGTGGAAAATGAATTCTTTTTCTAAAATTCAAAGCAAAATTTCATTGTTATTACACATGAACAAATGAAATGCCTTTGGAATAATACTTAAATCACAAGTCCAGTATGACCTGGTAAAAAGAACACTGAACTGGAAATAAAGGCGTCTGGGTTATCATTTATTACTAATATTTTGAACCTGGGCAAACCATTTAAAACCTCTTTGGACCTTAGCTTCCTCCATTATAAAATAAAAGCATCAGACTAGATCATCTCTCAGGGCCTCTCTAGTTGCATTACTTTAATGTAATTATTTTCACAGCAAAAAAATTATTTACTATTTGATAATTTGAGAGACGGACTTAAGTTTTACAATGCTGATGCTCAGGTTCTGTCACAATTACTCATTCCGCCATTACTGTGGAGTAGCAGCGTTACCTTACAGGCTGCTACTTCGTGGCCCATTGGGGCCCACCGAGCCAGGGAAGAGCAGAAACCGAAGATCCGTGGTGAATAAGCCCATGCACATCCAGTGAACAAACCGAGAGACGACGGGAAAGAGAGGGGTTGTGAGAGTCTGATACTGGAAAGTCACTCTGAGAGGAAGGGAACAAGAATGACTGGGCCTACACTTCAGGTTGTCAGGGGAGAGGAGACATAAACACAATTTATGACTACTTTCTCTGCATATACCAAGGCCTAGCTAGCTTTTCTTTTTTTTTTTTAGGATTTTATTTATTTTTAGAGAAATGGGGAAAGGAGGGAGAAAGAAAGGGAATGAAACATCAATGTACGGTTGCCTCTAGCACACCCCATACTGGGGATATGGTCTGCAACCCAGCGTGTGCCCTGACTGGAAATCAAACCGGCGATGCTTTGGTTTGCAGGCCTGCCTGCACTCAATCCACTGAGCTATACCAGCCAGGGCATTTTTTTTTTAAAGATTTTATTTATCCAAGGCCTAGCTTTTAATGTTCTTGCATCAGAGACTGAATAACTATCATATCTCTATATTGCCTTTAACAAGTTTAAAGAAAATATTTTGGGACAGTATGCTCAGGAAATCAACTATATCACTTGCATCAACTCATCTCCTAAGCTCAGTCTCTACTTTTATAATTTATAGGTAATCTATAGCATGTAAAGATAGTTTTAAAATTTGCTAAAATCATAATTCAAACATGTAAAAATTCTTCTAAACTGACATATTAAGTGTTTTTCAAGTAATATATAAATGAAGTTACAGTATGAAAAAGCTTTTAAAAAGAAACAGAATATAACACTAAAGATTTCTGAGCTTTGCATCCCTCAAGAAGGATTGTATTTAAATGGTTGCCTCTACCTGAAACCCCTATCAGTTAATAATTCTTCCAAAGTAAATAATTTCTGAAATTTCACAATATGATGTTTTAGCAGTTATTTGTAAAAGGGTTCATCTTGTGAAGTTAAGCAAACAGAAAATTTGGGGATTTGATTTATGTACTTTCTCTCCCTTGCCTTCCACATCCATTCAAATGGTAGATCACGCATGTTCACCCTGTGTATCTTAAGCATTCGAATTCTCCTTTGCATTCCTATAGCCTCAACTAGTGTAAAGTCACCATTTCTTGATCAGTTTAGCCCAACAGCTTCCTAACCACCCACTTCATACACATCTCCCCATTCTTTTCCTTAGGCAACAGCCTTCTCTACACGTGTCAGTGACGTCATGTAGCTATATGCTCCATTCTAAAAAGTTATATGGCCATGACATTTTAAAGACTAAGATTTATTCCTAGTAAATTAAAGAAAATTACTTGATACAATATTTTTCTATATTCCGATGGAAATTTAAGCCTGAACTCTGAGAGACTGCCTAGATTTAAATGTGACTGTGGGCAAGTGTCTTTCCTTTCAAGTACCTTACTTTTGACAGCTGTAAAATTGACAGAGGCTGGAGGTGTTGTAGTGACAGGCCAGAGGGTATCACCAAAATCTCCAGGGTCCAGGAATATCTTGGCCTTTGCTGAAAGTCAGCACATGCCCGTGTGCGCAGAATGGCTGATGTCCGTGGAAGGCCTTCCAAACAGGCATAACGATGATCAAAGTTGCCCTCTATTCCTTAGGAGAACTTTAACCCCAATCCTGTTGCCTTAAGAGATGGTGAGTAGGTTTGCCAGTTGAAATATTTAAAGCTTACAGAGCATTCGCCTGGCCTCTTACCACTCGAAAGCTGCACAGAACCATTATTATTAGACAACGGGAAATAATAATGCACCTAAAGGGCACCAATAATCAGAGAGAGAAAAAAACAAAACACAACAAAAAACCCTGAGAACTGGGAAGAACCTAGTGTAATGGAATTGTTGGAGCAAGAGAAAAAAAAACATTAATATCAGTAATACAGAATAATGATCAGCTTTAAAACATATTCTCGAATTTTAGAATCTGATTTTTGAATTTAAAAATAGTAGAAATGAAATTAAGTACCTGTTGAGCTCAGAATTACTGCCTTGTAAGACCAAAGGGAAGAAATACCTCAAAATATGAAGCAAATATACAAAGAAAGAAACGTTTGGGGACACAGATTTGGAAAATAACTCCAAGAGAAATTTCACGTCAGGAAGATAATAATTACAAGAAAAAGTATGGAGGTTAGGAATAAAGAAATAACACAAGTGAAGTTCCTTGATTTGAAGAATTGAGCTTGTAAATGAAAGGATTCACTAGATTCTAGGTAGATTAATCAAAGTAAGGCATACAACCAGGCACAGTTTGGTAATATTCTCATATTATGCTGATTAAATAAAATATTACAAATTCCCAGAGAGAAAGAACAAGCTCCTTAGGAAAAAAAAGAATCGGATGGAGATCTTACTTCTCAACTACCACACTTAAAGCTGAAAGATACTGGAAAACTGAAGACAGAGAAAGATCTGCAACAAGCAGTTCTGTGCCTAATTAACTTACCACTGATTCTGCAGGTCGGGAGAAAGAACTGTGGCTATTCAAAGACGAGAGACAATGCCACTCCTCTAGATCCTATCTGATACAAATTCTCAAGGAAATACCTGAACCAAAGCACATACGAATCCGAACAGAAATCTCAAGATACATGATGAATGGCAAATAGTTCAATTAGCCCTGCAATATACATGTTAAAACCAAATGGCTAATAATTATTTGATTGGAAGTTTGTAGTAAAACTGTGAAGTAAGGATTCATAAAACAGAAGAGACATGGCAAGGGAAAAATCTAATAAAACTGGAACCTAAAGTATTGAACTATGTCAGCAAAATCAAAGAGCTAGAAGGGGGCTAAGGAAAGTAAAAGCACCCTAAAGACCTTTTTTTAGGCCTTTAGGAAGAGAAATAGATTGGAAGTTATAACATTCTTAAGATTTCATCTAGAAAACGAGGATAGAGTGGATTGGTGGACAGTTTATTTGGTTTCTGGTTTTCATATACTGTGGAGAAATATGTTAGGTAATGAGTATCAGAATTTAAAAAGCACATTATTTACAGATTAACAGGCACTAGGGAAAAGAATAAAGCACTAAAAAATGAAATTAACAGTAAATTGAACAAATCAGTAAAAAGAAAAGGGAAAAGAGCAAATAACAATATGAAGCAAATAATGAACATCAAGTAATAGGGAAAAACAATATAGAATCAGTTGTCACTTTAGATAATAATAAAAGAATTTCTCTTAAAATAGAGGGAATTTCAGAATGGGTTAAAAAGCAAAACCCAACCATATGATATTTTATAAAAACATACTTAAAAATTACTAAGTATCTTTCTTGTTTTACTGCCAAGAATTTCAAAATATAAATAAATATATATATGTGTATATATATCTCTATCTATCATTAAGACACATAAGACTGGGAATAAGTAAAGTAAAATCGAATTTAGTTCAAAGACTGGATGATACATGGCCATTCAGCAATTTTTTTTTTCCATATTCCAGAATCTTTACAGAAAACATTTCCTTTATGACATTTGTGGCAATTTGGACACCTACCCTGACTACCCTTACTTGGCAAAAAAAATTTCCTACTGTAATGTGAATTTTGGGACAATTATTTTTCTTTTTAAAATAAGTTAAAATAGTATGTTTAGCTTGCTTTTTTTGAAAATAGTATGGTTTTATTTAAACATACTATTTTCTATATTTGACAACCAAAATGACAGGGAAAACAAAGAAGAAAACAAAGTGAAGGCAGAAACGTCAGACTAGGAAAGCTTATCCAAACAGAAATAACAACTTGGAAATAAACAAGGGCAAATTCATACCTCAATATTCTATTGAGAATAATTTACTTGGAAAGTTATAATTTGAAAATGTAAGGTTTATAAGGTAAATTGCAATTCCAAATCTCTTAAAATATGAAAAAAGTGTACACTACCCTATATGACATTACATTACCTCAAGAAAAGTTTATACAAAGTTTATTCTAAAAATATAATATACATGCTCTTTTAAGAGATGAACAAACAGAAATTAAACTACCATTGAACCTCAGGAATAGCAGAGGAAAATTTTTTGGTTTCTTTTATAAATGATTGCATAACCCCCCAAATTATGTATTGTGATAGAGACACTAACTGTGAACTTGTTTTTTTAAAGTAACATTCTGGTATAGTACTATCAATATCCCCGCTTTCCCATAAAAAACTACGTTGTTAATCATGAACCATCCTATTTTTTAATCGTCATCCGAGGACATGCTCACTGATTTCAGAGAGAGGAAAAAGGGAGTGAGAGAGACAGGGAGAAAAACATCCATGTGAGAGAGAAACATTGACTGGTTGCCTCTAGCAAGCACCTGACTGGGGACTAAACCCGTAACTTAGGTATGTGCCCTGATCAGGAATCGAACCTGCAACCTTTTGGATTACGAGATGATGCTCCAACCTACATACAGGTCAGGACCCATCCAATTGCTTTTTAAGTAGCAAAGATAGTATATGGATACATAGATGTAAGTTGCACTAGTAAATCATCCTTCAGTTAAGGTTTCACCATTTCATGCATTTCATGTAAATGAATGAGTATTCTTACGTAAATACCTGCATGTGCCTTTAAAGGATGGCAGTACATAGTAACTATAGCCTACAAAACCTGGTTCTGGTTAAAAAGAAATCCTATTAGATTTTAATGTTTCAGCGAAAATCCAAAATATTTTGAAAATTATGTATGACTAATTGATGATTTAAAATATTTACTAGTCTACCCTCACTGAACCTGGATGAAGATACTGATAACAGTTGAAATGTTACTTTCACTCCTGCATAACTTTCTCAAAGATTTGTTTGGGAACTGTCTCATGCTTAGTCATCCTCCAAATATGATTTTATGAGCAAAAAGCAGTTAGCTATTTTTGTGTTATGCAAGATGGGAAAAGATGTATGAGTATTCATTTTTAGGCAACATAATTTGATTTTTATGCTTATTCAATATCAAAAAAGCAGATCATTTTTACATTTTATAACTGCCATATGGACTTCACTTAGGATCCATTCCTGTTGAAAGCCTAGAGAACTTTTGTTTACAATAAGAGATAAAAGCAAGAATATAATTTATGCATTGCCTCTGTATATTTTATTTTCATTCCAGTTTTGAACAGTAGATTCTAAGAGCAGACTAAGGAGTCTTAGTTTTGAAACATGTGAAGGAGCAGATCCTAAAAAAAACTACAACATTGCATTTATTACTCTGTTTTGTAATCCTCTGATAGTTTTTTTTTTAATAATTTTTTTTTTAGATTTTATTCATTTATTTTCAGAGAGAGGAGAAGGGAGGGAGAAAGAGCAATGTATGGTTGCCTCTCACATGGCCCTTACGGGGACCTGGCCCGCAACCCAGGCATGTGCCCCAACCGGGAACCGAACCGGGACCCTCTGGTTCCCAGCCCGCGCTCAATCCACCGAGCCACAACGGCTGGGCGATCCTCTGATAGTTTTTGACGATTATTTATTGAGCACTTCCAACGTGTTGGGCATTGTGCTCAGTGCATTATCTCATTTAATCCCCATAATAGATCTATGAGGCAAGGATACTTCTTTCCATTTTACTACTGAGGACAGGAAGTTGAAGGCCCATGGATAGAATCTGAGCTCAAGTCTGACATCAAAGCTCTTCCTCTAAAATAACGTGAAGGTCATTTAACAAAAAACATTTAATACTAAGACAATGATGTGCCAAGTATGCACTAGCGAATAGTACCCAAAAAGAACACTCCCCCCACCCCCTTCAAACCCCTTTGCTGAAGAGCTCATCCTGCTGAAAAGACACAATAATATCTCACTCATCTGGAACAATCAAGGAATTACAAACTTTAGGTAAAGATTTTTCCAGATAATTAAAACATACAGCAATCTATTCACCACTTAAAATATTTAAGGGACTTTTAAAAATACAATAAATTCTAATTTAACATGTCAATAGGTTCTTGGACCATAGGCACATTATGTTAACTTCCTAATGGCATCTCATTGACATTATCAAGAAACAACATTAAAAGAAATGACGTTATCGGAGGACCTGCTATATGCATAATGCATCTTCCTATATTCTCAATAGTATGAACATTTAAGAATAATAAAACTTTTTTTGATAATGCAAGTTTATTCTTATAAAAATTAGAACTTTTTCTGGTAAACAAACGGTGGATGTGCTACATCTACAGTGGTGACATCAGCTGCCAATGAGTGTAGAGCCGCTTGCCCTACTGCAATAGGACCTGAGGACCATGCTTCTTGATTTCTTAAATCTTTTCTATTTCCTCTTATTAGTTGCCTACTGTAAGCATGCCACCTCTGCCTGGTATGCCCCTCAGTCCATTAAAAGATAATGCCTAAACAACTGCAGATTGGGAAATAAAAAAACTGGATTTTTCAACTCTTCTAACATCCTTCCTCTTGTCTGTCTATTCATTTAAGTATTGTGCAGCCACTTCAGGTGCCAGGCACTGTCCTAAATGCTGGATGGAATTAGGTTTTATGTTATACAATCTATGAAAATGACTGATAAACAATTTCTCTAAAATATTAGCTCTTTTGTCACTGGGATACATAGCTTAGTAACAGAAATTACAATGAGATAGCAGCTACCACATAGGATGCGCTTACAAAGTTTTCACTTTGGCCTTAAATGTCTTGAGTGTAAAATAGATGGTATCTCTTTTCAGGCAGAAATAATGACAGTGTGATAATATAAAAGGTGTACAAGCAGAGGAATCCCAAATAGAGTGTGAATATAGATGAAGGCATCTATATAAGCAAGAGCAGAGAGAGGGAAATAAGAAACCCTTGAAGCCTCCGATTATGATGATATCATAATATAATCACGCAACCCTAATATAATCTATAGGTTAGTCAGAAGCCACTTGCACTGGGCTATGGAGATCCTTCCCCACGGTTTTCTTTAGGTCTTAGATTCTTCTTGGCAATGCTTTATTAAGTCACACAGTTGATGATGATGCTGGTGGTCCAGGATCCACATTTTGTTAAATGCAATCATTCCTCCTGGTCTGCAGTTTTGCTTTCTGCAATTTCAGTTACCACTGGTCAGCCATAGTCCAAAAATATTAAATAGAGAATCACAGAAACAAACAATTCGTAAATTTTGAACTGTGAGTTCTAAGTGGCATGATGTAATCTTTCTCGGATGTTAATCATCCCTTGGACCAGCGTATCCACCTCACTTCATCTCATCACACACGCACTGAATCATCTCACAGCACAAGAAGGGTGAGTACAGTACAATGACAGTCTAAGAGAAGACCACATTCACATAACTTCTACTATAGCATATTATTATAATTGTTCCATTTTCGTTTTTAACCTTTTACTATGCCTAATTTATAAATTAAGCTTCGCCATAGGTATGTATGCATTGGGAAAAAAAAATAGTATATATAGGATTTAGTATTTTCCTTGGTTTCAGGCATCCACTGGGAGTATCTCCCACAGATAAGGGGAATCTACTATACAATATTATAGGAGACCAGGGTAAAAATACTATCAATGTTACACTTGAAAAAGAATCATAAGGTTTTGTACAAACTGTGAAAAGAGAATGGTTGTATCAGTCAGGTATGACCTGAGTATGTGCGTATGGGTTTTACAATACGGTTCACTTACTACTCGTAAAATAATCATCCATAGTCCTTATCAGTAAAACATGGATTCCTCAACCTTATTTCAGATATACTGAATTAGAAAATCTAGGGCTAAAGTCAAATAATCTCCATTTTTAAAAAACTCACTTTTTGGAAGCTTGAAATAGATTCTCTATCTTACTTTCATACAAAGGCCATTTATTCATTCAGGATTGATGGAGCCCTCACTGCGTGCCACACAGTGCTGGTAGTACAAAGATGACTAAGAGAGAGTCCCTGAACTCAAAAAGCTGAGTCTAATGTTTGTAAAGCCATTAAAATCAAGTGTTTTCACTTAATAAGCTCTAATTTTTATTTTAGAACATGGACAAGTGATTACTGCAATTAGTTGTTAATATAATTTTACCCATAAATCCTCTTTAAAAAACAGCATCAAAGTTGGTCCTTTTGAATGACCTCTACATTGCATTTTATGACAAAGAACTTCTCATTCATCTCTTATTATGAGGAAATGAGATATGGATGAACACAGTTTTCAGGTAAGTGAAGCTTCAGTTATTAAATGTCCAACTATTTTGATTCAAATTACCTTTGGTGAGCTTTCTAAAATATATTACGCATTAGCTGGTCTCCCCAACCATGCCCGGGAGAAGCATTCACCAGGAAGTGAGTAAATCCCTGCTGCGCACCCTGGAGCCTGCTACATGAGAAAGAACCGGATGGCAAATTGAAGTCTGCAATCTGGCAGATCCATCCTCGGAATTTCTGATTGGAAAGTCGTATTTAACACCACTGTTTCTCCAGGGGGGTCTTAATACACATCCCTGTCTCTCCTGACCAGGCGTCGTAAGCCTCTTTGGTATGTATGGTAATTTAACTGATCTATGAGATAGGTCCCTTTAGTTCCCAGAGTGAATTTTGTTTGTATCACATAGCTTATATTTTAGGTTATACATTCTAAAGTTTCAAATTTGTTGAAAATTTTCACGTTTGCTTTTAGATGTTCGTATGGTAACAAACAGAAATATCCCTGTCATAGTAGGCAATATATTGGAAATAATTTTGTATGGTTTCACTGACCGAGTTCATTACTTACTATACTGTTCTATAAAGAATGATATCTAGAGGTGCTCAGGGTCATTGCTATGCTGTGCCAGTCTCCAGAAGTACAGTGCTTCTAAGGTACTATGTAGGAAGGATTGAGAGGTGTCAGGAGAAATCAGAAGATGAAGTTTATTTAATCAAATTAACTTAAAACTTATATTAATATTTTCTCCAAATTGTGCATTAACTGTTTTTTCAAAATAGTAAGAATATAGTCCTCTCTCTCTTTTTTAAATCCTCACCCAAAGATATTTTTCCATTGATATATCTATATATCTATATATTTATATAGATACGGATATATCTATATATCTATATGTACATACGGACATAAAGAAAGAGAGCGAGAGAGAGAGAGAGAAAAAAAAACATATATGTGAGAGAAACATTGATTGGTGCCTTCTCGTAGGCGCCCTGACCGAAGATCAAACTTGCAACCTGGGTTATGTGTCCTGACCGGGAATCAAATCCAAAACCTTTTGGTGTATGGGATGATGTTCCAACCAACTGAGCAACAGCAGCCAGGGTGATAGTCATCTCTTTTAGGACAAAATTCATGGGCTTTTAAATTATTTTCCTAAATGTTCAGACTTAGTTTCTAGATCAATGTTTCTATAAGGGAGTTATTTCAAAGCCTACAAAAGCCACCGAAATGTCTACAGTGTCACAAAATTACTTCCATTTGATAAATGAATCACAAACATGTTACACAATGGACAATCTTACTAACACAAACACGTTTGAAGTGTCAATTAGGGAGGTAGTCTCAATTTCAGAGTGTCATTAAATTATTAAATTATTTTTAAGTATTTTATAGATGAAAATTAGTGCAGAATGTAAAAAAACCTTGAATTTGCATATAACTTAATAATAAACTTAAAATAAATACCAAATTCTGCATCTGCCTATTCAATTATTCAGTAAAACTTTATGTTTGAATTATCAATTTTTATAGTATACAGCCACAAAAAAGGTAAGTAAAAGCAGAACTAATAAATTCTTCCCCCAAATTCCAACATTTTAATCAATTACCATGTTTTTAAAACTCATTACCAACAAAATATTCCTTTTTCTTAATACTCAATGATATTTTCAATACCCCTTCTTTGTATCATGTTTCAGTAGTATTTCCACTGAGCCTGCCTTTTTAGACATAATACTATGATCTGAGTCACTATTTTGGTTAAAAATTCCTTCAGCCACAGTCTGTGCTCCACTTTCTTGTTCAGGACTGCTAACGGTTCTTTGCTGCTTATAATTCTCCTGGAGTGTGAGATCTTATCATTGGGGTTGGCCAGTAAAGGCATTTTGGAAATCATTTTAAAAACAACAAAAAGCGACTTGAAATTGCTAGCCTAAAATAAATAGTTAATGTTTAAACCTGTTATGAGATCAAAACTTTGAGCTATATTTTACTTGTGCTAATAGGAATATTCAGATGCCAGATTTTCCCCTTAAAGAAACAGGAATTGTGCTGGTATACTAAATAAGTGCAAATATTATGCACATGAAGCCTATTAATTTAATTAATATTGTCCTAAGACAGAAGTGGAAGTGAAGCTTTAGATATTTGCTGCTGGGGGAACAGTTTTCAGACATTCAGAAAATAACTCATTGGCAATGCATATAATATGTGTGTGTGCATAAAAATTTACACTTTTTTTTTTTGTGCTAATTGCCATTTTCAGTCCTTTACATGGCAATGTAGTTTAAAGGGAAAAGGAGAAGTCCATAAAGCAAAAAACTTTGGACTTAGTTTGTATTCTTGCTCTAATTAATGTGTGACCTTGGACAGCTCTTTGTCATTGGCCTTCAGGACCTTTTTTACTAAAACTACAGGGCTACTGTAAAATTCAATAATATATGTATTGTATGTACTATATGTATGTAAAGTAATAGGTAGAATTAGTTTTAAAGTACAGCTTCTCAATTAAGGTGTGAGAATAATTTATTACTAATAATTAAGTACCAAAGTTTGCAAAAATATTTTATTTTAAATTTCAGGAATATTTGACATTACCCTTATACTGTAAATTATATTCCCTCACTTTCTTCCAATGAAGTCATTCTGATATGCTTTTTTGATTAAGGAATGTGTTGTACATGTGGCTACTATCCATCATGTAGTCATGCTGGAGGAGAGACTGTCGATGCTGTTTATGTATAGACAGCCAGGGGGAAAAGATGGTGTTATCCGTTTCTATCATTAAAATAGCCCAGGTTAGAAGCCACCTTTTAATATAATACCTCACTTTGAGAAATGTAAGTAGAAGGATTATTTTTTGTGTTGTTTTGTTTTTTCCTTTCGGAGTGTGTGGAATATGGGAGGAAAGCACTTGGCAGAAAGCACTCACTATAAATATGGAAGATAAAGTGAACACTCTGGTTTCACATATGGAAGGTTATATTTAGCCAACTAATGGTTACAATTATATTTTTCATCTAAATCCTTTAGTAAGTTTTCCTTTATAAAGGTACCTACTTCTTAACCCAGAATTCTTAATGCCGTGGATGGGTAGATGGCAGATCTGTTGAACACATTTTTATTGTAGTTGCTGCTTCCTTTTAAGCTGGCCAAAAACCAGAAAAAAGCATGTATTTGTAATACCAACATATTTTTCATGTCCTTCTAAGCTAGTCTAATAGCTCTGTGAAATTCTCTTATTATTTTCCTTTTCAACATAGGGAAAACCATTTTTTTGTGAATCTTTAAGAAATATTTGGAAATATTTTCAAAACACTTTACAGTGTTTTATTTATAGCATTATTTATTTCAATATTTACCGACTTATTAACTGGCAGCTACTCACTGTGCTGGCTACCAGTCCCCCACTTTAAACAGTCTACTGCAAGAGATGGAAAGGTAAACAAGGCTTCTGCAGAGCAGAACGACAGACGCTGGGACATGCTCAGCAAAGGGGCTACTGGGCCGTGCTGAGGCAGACGCCTCTGACGTTGACAACAGTCTTCTACACTGACACCACATCTAAGTTCTTCAGTCTGAATGGGAAAGCAAAAAATTGAGAATAGTATCTCAAGCAAAGGGAATATCGCGAGAATGTATCTACTACATTACACTTGTCAGGATCACATTTACTTGTTAGAGAGCTGACCACAATTGCAATATGGAGAATGGATCAGAACAAGCAAAAACAGGATGTCAACCGCTATTGTATTTTCATAATACATGCAAATTAGCAGTATAGCTTATAAGCACATAGCATAACATGAAATAAACACAACATTTAAGTAGAAAAAGAATGTTAATTAAGCCATTTTGAGTAACAGCAAAAAGCTTAAAAACCAAAAATCATATTGAACAACAAAAAGCCTTTAACCATAAACAAAATACTAGTTTAAAAAATTAGTAAAGACTCATACCATGGAATAATACGCAGCCCAGAGAAAAAAATTAATCACTGTATTTTTATCAAGTCTATATGCTAGAAATGGTAAAATATAACCTGGATTCAGAAATGGTAAAATAAAAAAAGTACCTCTTAGATTGATGAAATATGGTAATTTTATACATATAAATTTCTATATTTCAAAAACATCTTAAATTTGAAAACCTATACACACATACATTACTAATCTTACCTTTCTACAAAATAGGGACAATATACATTTTTATATATTTGATTTACATACATACCACATATTTAATTCTAATATTTTGATAAGTATATTTTCTGGATTTGATATATTATAAATATGTATGTAACTCTCATTTTATTAATTTATGTATATTTTCCTATTCTTTGATTTTCATATGGTATTCATTTAATACCAGTCTTTCTGGAGAAAATCCATTAACTTTAACATACACATCAACTGTAAGACACAGCCTAATTTCAGAGATATAAAATGTGAAAAATTTTGCATTTGAAATAGTGGGAATACAGCAATGCTTGTATATGCAAGAAAAATAATTCAAATTATGCAGAAAAAATTGAACATTTAACATTTCAGGGAACAACATAGTGGGGAAGGGGCACTTAATTTTCACGTTCTACCTTTTAAATCTATTTCAGTATTTTAAAAAAATAACATACTACTTTTGAAATTAAAGTTTCTTTAAAAAGGTCACTATGGACATTTGTGTTAACTGCCATTACTCAAGTGATTTGTCTTTTGTCTTGCTGGCTTCACTCTTTTGAGTTCCTACTTTCCTACACTTGATCTTAGCCAAAAGGCCAAGAAGCGATTGAGTTCCTACTTTCCTAAATGTTCTATCCAATCTCCTCCACTGGATTCCTCCTACTGCCCAATTTTAAATATTTCCTCCCACATTTAAGTTCTTAGAAGTATTCTTTCTGGACAGATGCCTTTTTTGGAAACACTATCTATTTAATGTAGTAAGCTCATTTCTACATGTTTCCTAGGCCTCACCTCTCATATCTGAAGAGTAGAAAAAGAAAAACTGGAAACAGTCTACTCCCAGTTGTCAGGTGGACATTTCTAAGTGGGTATCACATAGTCAACACACAATGAATATAACCAAAACACAACCCACCTTATTCATTCTCAAGCCTACTTTGACAGTCATTCTACATCTTTATTTTTTTTTTTATAGAAAATTTTTTTTAGGATTTTATTTATTTATTTTTAGAGAGAAGGGAAGGGAGGGATACAAAGAGGGAGAGAAACAGCAATGTATGGTTGCTCCTCACATGGCCCTCACTGGGGACCTGGCCCGCAACCCAGGCATGTGACCTGACTGGGAATCGAACCGGGACTCTTTGGTTCCCAGCCCGCGTTCAATCCACTGAGCTACACCAGCCAGGTCTACATCTTTTTTTTTATTTAAAGATTTTATTGTATTTATTTTTAGAGAGAGTGAAAGAGAGGGTGAGAGGGAGAGATACACTCATGTGTAGTTGCCTCTTGTGTGCCCACTACTGGGGACCTGGCCTGCAGCCCAGGCATGCGCCCTGACTGGGAATCAAACCAGCAACGCTTTGGTTCACAGGCCAGCACTCAATTCACCAAGCCACATCAGCTGGGCTGTTCTACATCTTGGTTAATGAATCATCAACGTTCCTGCTCAAAATCACTTTTGAGTCCTATCCAGTTTACAAGGCCCCAATCTAGACTGTTGCCAGTCATCAAATAATGTTGAATTTATATCTACATTGTTTTTGACATTCTCCCCCTTTCAAAGTTCCATAACTTGCATATATCTCTCATTTGAATTATACTAGCTTTCTAAGTTCTGTTTCTAATTTCCTCAAGTCAATTCATATTAAAAGTCATTTTCCCAAAACACAATGATTCTATTCAGTTGATTCTCCTAACTTAAGAATCTGAAAAGCTTCCCACACTATAAATCTCCACAAATATTTAATAAGTCCTTATTATGTGCCTGTGCATTAGATAAACAGGAGAAAGACTTCAAAAACTCATGAGGATTAAAGGTAACAGCCAAGGAGAAGAACATTTGAGACCACAAAGTTGTATATTCTCAGCTAGTACGACATCACACACAACTGAGTCTGTCTACCCTCAGTGTTCACTGCCTTTGGCAAAGTCATTTGGCTCACTTATACTGGCTCACATTCACCTATCCTAAGAAATATAGAATAGTAAAACACAGTCTTAAATGTGATGAAAATGACCAAGAATGAACTCCGTGCAACACTTTACAATCTACAAGGGCTACTTTAACATCCACCCACTGCATTTAACATAATTATTGACCATTGCCTCACATTTTGAGTCTAACATAGTATAGTTGACTTATTATAGGCAAAAGGTTGTCAACCTAACAAGTAGGTAAGGAAATGTGTTATTTTCATCAAGCCATTTTGAGGAAAAATTAAAAACATAAAATACCTCATTTATGCAATTTTTAGGAAACAAAGTGGCGTAACTCATTTTTCTAAGTAACTGACATTTACCTCTTCAAATACTGAACTCAAGAATAACTTTACCTGTGCCCGGCTGGTGTAGCTCAGTGGATTGAGCGCGGGCTGGGAACCAGAGGGTCCCGGTTCGATTCCCAGTCAGGGCACATGCCTGGGTTGCGGGTCAGGTCCCCAGTGAGGGCCATGTGAGAGGCAACCATACATTGCTCTTTCTCCCTCCCTTCTCCTCTCTCTGAAAATAAATAAATAAAATCTTTAAAAAAAAAAAGAATAACTTTACCTTTATTTGATAACTTTGGTCCATCTGTTATGTATACAATCATAGTCTCATTTGGTAGCTCTCATTTTTTAAAAGCCCCTCTTTAAGTGGAGGTTGTCTCTTTTCCATCCAAATACTTTCCAAATCTCTATGTTCAGATATTGCTTCAAAGCTTTTTGTACCGGACAACTAGAAACCTACGTTTAGAGGCAATAAAGTTAGTGATGGCCTACAGAGAAAAGGAATTGCTCTAATATAAGACCTCTGTGATAACTATTTTCAGTGTTCTGGTATTCATACTATTTTACCTCTGTATCAGGAGTTGTACTCAAATGCCTCCTTGTGCTAAAATTTATGTCCTATCAAAAGTGAGGAGCTCAGTTAATTCGAGTTTTTCTAGATACCTAAAGAACAATTTTGAAATGGTATTAAAATTTTGTTAGGATGAGAGTAAATCATACGAAATAGTTGTTTACAGGTAGGGAAATTCACATTCTGAAAGATGCTCTCATAGTTGACTCCAAAGAAATACAAAGAATTTCATTTTGAAACTTCTCATCTATATGTTCAGCTCATAACAACAGGTAATAAGGACACATTTTATCTGTCTCCTTTCTTTCAATGCATGCCCAAAGGAATTCTCAGGATACAAAATAATTGTTTTACTCTGAAATAAAAAGCCTAGGAACTGAGTTCTTCAAACTTTAGGGTGTCCTTAATGAATCTAGTCCCTCACAGCAGACATGTTGTTTTTCATAGCTACTCATTCATGTTCTCTAAGGATGGAGCCTAGCTAACTAAACATCAAACCCAGGAAGATGTCTCTCAGGCTTTCTCACAGACATGGTACATGGCTTCTTAAAAGAAACATGATCTGAAGAACTGAATTCATCTGTAGGAATAGGCAAGGCATAGATACAAACCAAACGAACTTTAAAACTTCCAAAAAATTGGACAAGGGTTTCTGAGTCTTACATTACCTGATTTTGTAGATGCTAGATATGAATGTAGCCTTAGACAAGTTTGCTTGAATATCCTTCTACTAAGAGTAATGTTCATCATTGAAAAAAAAAGCCCAAAAGACTGAAATAAAGTTTTGAATAAAATACATTATTTCCTTAAAGAAATGTCTTCTAAAAAGCCTATACATGTGAAAAAATGTATTGGGATTAATTCAGGCATAAATTATGCATATTCTTAATAATTAAGATATATTAGTGGTTATGAGGCCAACTGCTATTCTAAATGGTTTATATGTCTTTAAAAGACCCCATAAGGTAGGTACTAAAAAATCAATCACACGCAGTTCTGCACAGGAGGAAACTCAGGTATATAGAAGTTAAAGTTGCCCAAGGTCACACATCTAGAAAGTAGAAGCACTGTTTAACAGAACGTAGAAGAGCTGTTAATATAACTGAAGAATATTTTAGTTACTGTTGTCTCTATGATGTGGATTCTGAAATACAAAATGTTGAATCTAGTTTAAAAACAGAGCAATGACTTTGTTTTGGCCTCTCCCAGGGACATGCTTATTGACTTTAGAGAGGGATGGAGGGAGGGAGGGACAGAGGGAGAAAAACATTGATGTGAAAAACATTGATCGGTTGCCTCTTGTATGCGCCCTAACCAGGACTGAACGCACAACCTAGGCATATGACCTGACTGGGAATCGAACCCCCATGCTCCAACCAACTGAGCCACACCAGCCAGGGCATGACTATTTTCAAGTCAATGATTTAAACATCACACTACACACACAGAAATAGAAGGGAATTTCCTCAACTTGATAAAGGGCACTTATGAGAAAACCACAGCTGTTATCATACTTAATGGTGACAGAAAGCATCATTTTCCCCCTAAGATCGCGAACAAGACTTTTGTCGCTTGTACTCAATATTATACTGGAGTTCCTAGTCAGGGCATTTAGGAAAGAAAAAGAAAGAAGAGACAGCCAGATTTGAAAGAAAAACTAAAATTGATTTTTTTATTCACAGAGGACATGATCTTATTTATCGGAAACCCTAAGGAATAAGAAAATATTAGAATTAATGAACAAACTCTGTAAGATAGTAGGATAAAAGCCCCACATACAAAAGTCACTTGTATGTCAATACACTAGCAACAAACAATCTGAAAGTGAAATTGAGAACGCAACTCCAACTACAATAGCATGAAAAGAAAATACTTAGGAATAAACGGTAAACAATGTAAGGCTTATGCTTTGAAAACTGTAAAACACTGTTTTAAGATATTAAGGAAAATCTAAATAAATTGAGAACATGCCACATTTCTGAATCAGAAGACCTCAAATTGTTAAGACAGTAATATTCCTAAAATTGATCTACAGAGTCAATGCAAGCTCTATCAAAATTCCTGCTGGCAATTTTGTAGAATTGACAAGCTGATTAAGATTTCACATGGAAATACAGAGATAACCAAAACAATCTTTAAAAATAAAAAGTTAAGGAACACACACTTCAAATAATCAAAATGTAGCACTGGCATACAGACAAGAAGATGAATGGAACAGAACTAAGAGTCAAGAAATAAACCCTTCCATTATGGTCGGCTGGGTTTTGACGAGGATACTAGGCCATTCAATGGGGAAAGAATAGTCTTTTCAACAAATGGTGCTGCATTTGGTTAGATATCTATGTGCAAAAGAATGAAAGTGGAACCCTTCCTTTTATCACACACAAAAAATAACTCTAAATGAATCATAGATTTTAATGTAAGAGGTAAAACCATGAAACTCTTAAGGAGGAAAATAGGAATAAATCTTTGTGACCTTGGGTTTGGCAAAGCCTCCCTTAGATATGACACCAAAGCATAAATAATAAAAATGAATAAGACCTCCAAAACTAGGAACTGTCATTTTGCAAAGAATACCATCAAGAAAGTGAAAAGATAACCCATAGAATAGGGAGAAAAAAATTGTAAATCCTGTATCTGATAAGGGACAACCCAAATATCCATCAACTGACAGATGGATTAAAAAATGTGATATATTCATATATTAAAATATTACTTATCAATAGAAAGTAATGAAGTCAGGGTACATACAACATGGGCAAATACTAAAAACATTATGCTAAACGAAAGAAGCCAGTCACAAAAGACCACATACCGCATGATTCCATTTGTGTAAAATGTCCAGGATAGGCAAATCTATAAAGACAGTAAATTAGCGATTTCTTAGAGCTGGGTGGGGAGAGGTAGGTGATGGTGGGAGAGAATAATCACTATTCACTAACAGGTACACGTTTTGGGGGTATATTTTTTGAGGGGTAATTAAGTCAGTCTAAAACTGTGCTGATTGTTACACAACTCTCTGACTATATTAAAAATCAATGAATTATACACTTTAAATGGGTGAATTACATTATTTAAGCTGTATAAGTTATATCTCAGTAAGGCTGTTAAAGTAATTTACCACCATCTTTTCACCTTATATAAACTATTGTGAATGAAATCAACATTAAGTGACCTGGGAAATGCTACCTTTGTGAAAGAGAACAAAAAGTTAAAATTCCTTTTTGTCATGTGCTTCCAAGTTTGACCAAGACTAAGTAAGAACAGATCTAGTACTAAAATATTATTAGATATAATAGCTTAATTAATCACTGTAAAGCTAAAATAATGAACTTTTAACAGTTTTTCTTGAAAATAAATTGACTTATACCAATAATTTAATATGGCAAATTAGTTCATTTTTATAACCTGTAGGCATATTTTGAAACTTATTTGTTAGAATGACTATATTATGTATCTTTTAAGTCCATTATTATTACAGAGGTCTGCTCATTCTCTGTGATTATTTGCTGTGTAATATGAACTTGGCAGGGTGGTAAGTGCTGGGAATTCAGTGGTGACCATTCTTTCAGGGCTACAGTAAAATACTGGCAATGCCTAATCTAGTAGTAAGCAGAACAAGATCCTCTGTGGTGTTTTATGCTTTATGGTGAAGACTTCCCAAGATTCAGTCAACAAGTTTTCCTATGTACTGGAGCAGTTACAAAACTCTCTCTCTCTCTCTCTCTCTCTCTTCTTTTTAAATGAAGATGCAGCATGCTGTAAGCATGATTTTTAATTCATTCTGCATGAGTTCTTCCCCCCCCCCCCAGGTATGACACTATTAGCTAGTTACTTAGATTCTTGGTGCCTTAATTTCTAAATCCACAAAATGGAGGTGATACTATCTATCTTATTGGGTTCTTATGAGAATTAAGTGAGACGATCCATCTGAAGTCCAGACTATTGCCTACATGCTTGAGTAAAGACTAAACAAACAATGCCAAGGACGGCAACAGTGGTGGTGGTGATGGTTTATGTATAGGTGTTCTTTTATGTAAACAGGTGAATTCTTTTTCCACCCAAGTCTGTGGGTTGGTTCAGCTCTTTACTTACAAAAGCATGTAACTTTATAGCCTTTGTCCATCTGGCTTTCAAAAATGTATGGATATATATCCTGAGCTGGCAAGTATGTACAACTAGTTTCTAGCTAGCTTCTTCTATGTACTATGTAGAAAATTACTTGAGGGTGATGTGATTTTTCCATTTTAAGTATCTAGTTCTATGGTTAGATAAAACAGCTCCTAAAAGGCTATGAACTTGGACTAGGTATCTCCTAGCTGTTTGGAGAAACTCCATCTTTAACTAAAGAAGTAAAGAATGAACAACCATAAGAAATCTATTTATGCATTTTCTATTGAAATTCTGTAGAAGCTATAGTCAGGCACCACATAGTCATGTTTTGGTCAACATTGGATTGCATATATGCCAGCTGTCCCATAAAATTATCATACAGATGAAAAACTCCTAAGATCTAGTGACATCCTAGCCGTCAAAACACAGTAGCACAGTGCATTGCTCATGGGTTTGTGGTGATGCTGGTGTGAGCAAACTTAGCACACACACTTATGTACAGCACATACTTGATACTGAAAATAAATGACTATGTCACTGGTTTATGTATGTACTCTACTATACTTTGTGTCATTATTTTACAGTGGACTCTTTATACTTACAAAAACAGTATGCTGTAAAACTCTATGCTGTGTAATGCTGGCAGCTGCCTCATAGAAATCATGTTTACTTTGTCCACTGATTGCATCATTTTCTCATGTGCCTGATTTAATCTTGTGTTGTTTAGTGCCGTAGCAAGCTGCACAGGCTTGAAGCCTAGAAGCAAAGGCTATCCCACCTAGCTTTGGTGGATAGTAGGCTATACCACCTAGGTTTAAGTGTGCTCTATGGTGTCTGCACAACCACAAAACCGACTAACAACTCATTTCTCACAACTACCGATCATTATCGGCACCTTTTTACCATAATCTCCAAAGATGCTTTCACATTCTGTAAGTGTCTTTTTTAGGCTTCACTAGTAGATAATTACTTTAAAAACACTAAGAAATTATATTTATGGAAAATTATTTGTAAGCTATATCTTTCCAACTCTTTTAGGTACTATTCTTAAAAAAACTCACCACAGAAGGCTATAAACTCAAACTATATTATCTTCCATATTTATATAAAATAACAGGGAGCAACTTATCTGCACATTGCTATGTATGGAAAAGCACTGAACTTCTGTTCTACAAGTTCACCACATTCAGTAAGAAAAATTCCCTTTTTCCTAGCCTGCTCCTGTCAGGTACCCCCTGCAGCCACACCTACCTGTGTGCTGAAGTTGCCGAACAGTGGCAACAGTACTATTAATGGAGACCTATATAAATAAGGATTACTAGATATAAAAGGAGAATCAGTAGTTCAAAAGAGAAGACCAAGGCGAATAAACTGTGCAAATGGCATCCAATGAAGAGAAATAATGCAAGAAATAGGAGAGGTGATTGAAATTTTCTAATGTTGTTTTCAATTACATTTGAGAGGTACTGTGTCAACAAAATAAGAATATACTACCATGGAAAAGAAGCAGTCAATAACAAAAAAGAACTGTACTAATCTACATATTCCTCCTGGTACATAAAATTTAGAATTTCTCCAAATACTCAGGTGCTATTTTTAAACTCAGTTAATCTGAAAAGCAATGAATTAAATCCATTGTCATTTTTATTTATACTTTTTGATGTTTAGTTTCAGATTGTTGTTGGCAGAAAGCAATGGTAAGATAAAGAGATGTGGTAGGGCACTTCAAAGTCAAGTAGAACTCAGGAATTCTTTGCTGAGGCAACTTCTGTGTACCAGAAGAGTCTGGCAGACATTCCTGGCTCCTGACCACTGAATACCAGTACTGCTTTCTCAGTCTTGGTGATGACCTAAAAAGGATCCTAGTATTTCCAATACGTCCCTTGAGGAAGTAGAGAAGGGGCAGTACTAGCTACATTTTTAAAAAATGGTTGTAAATATTTAAATGTAGAAAATAAAAATGATGAAATCTCTAAAGCAGATTACAGGAAGATAATTTTATAATATTGAAAAAAAATTTCTTAGTATGACACAAAGATCATAAAAGAAAGGACTGGCACACTTGACTAAACGAAAGTGTAAAACTTAAATGAAGGAAAAGATATAAAACAAAGTAAAATAATAATTTTTTAAATTGTTATAACTTACAAAAGAGAGAAGTAAACATTCTTAAAATAAAAATTCTCCTACAAGTCAATACAAAATAAACTATCCAAGAAAAAACTGAACAAAGAAACAAGTAAAAATTCACTGAAGAAAAATATTTATAACAATAGAGATATTTTAGTACTTTCTATATGCCAGGTGCAATTGGTACACAGTAACTGACATGAATTTCCTCTTTAAGAGAGAAGACAGAATTCTCAACAACTCTATACAGTGGCTTCTAGAGTCACACCGATCTTATACTGAGGTCAGTTAGCGTGCCAAAGGCACACAGTACGTTAGTGGTGGATGCTGGGAGTCGAGCTCTAACACCAGAGCGCAGAGTCTTGTCATTACTCTCTATTGATAACAAGTAATCCCACTGTTACCAGTCTATTTATTTTACGGAAATAACAGTAAACCACATAGATGTCTGTATAAGATAATAAGTGCACTCACAATCTGTCATTGGTTAGAAAAATAGTCTAAAGAATTACTAATAAAGAATTTAGTTTCTAAAATATAGTATGTCCATTCCAGGTAACATCATACAGGAATTAAGAAGAGTAAGGCAAATCTATATGCAATAATATGGGAAGAAATTAGTAATATGTTGGTAGATTTTTAAAATATCAATTTAATTAATATGATCATGTATAAATTTTAAAAATTAAATATTTCATATATTTATATGTATATATAAGCTTAACAGAGATATTGCTAAGTAATATGATTATAGATAGTAATTTTTACTATCTATTGTTTTATATTTGTGTACTATTAGATTTTTTTAAGTAATATACATTATTATTTTATAATTTAGAATAGGCAATAAATATACCCCCATTTAGGGGAAAAAAGAGAAAATTACATTGACCAAATCATTTCCTATATAAGATCAAAGCTTTTATACAATGCTAAAATGTCCTATGCTGTTACTTAGTAATACTTGTAAGTTATATCGGAAATTCCTAATATAAATTAGGAATATTTGTAATGATAACAGGTAGTAACTAACTTACTCTCATTTCCAGATCATTAACCAAATATTTCACAGCTTGCTAAGAGGTTATCTAGAGTTCTCAGAAAACTTATTTGGTTTTCTCTAAAAATTATATTAAGCAATCTTTTTGGTGTAGAGTACTTTTAAAAAGGAGTTGAACAATACGTATCAAAATTTTAAAATTTCAATCCTCTCTGATCTAGCTATAATATTTTTTATTCAAAAGAAATTGTGCCCAAATAGTTATTTCTTACAAGTCATCAGAACATTAGTGTAATAAAAAATTTAAATCAACAAGAGGAAGCTGTTTAAATAATACACGGAGCAACTACATAATACAATACGGCCATATGAAATAACAGTGCAGAAGGAAATGAAATAACCTGAAACAATGTCCACAACATATCGTTAAGAAAAGATTTGAAGTAACAAGATGGCATATACAATAGATCTCATTTAAAAAAGAGAAATCCCCAAAGAAAGAGATCGGGAGGATACGCACCAAAATGATTATCTCTGTGTGGTATAACTATATGCTATTTTAATTTTCTTCTATATTTTCTAAAAGAAAAAGTATTACTTTGTAATGACAAAATTAGTTTAAAAAATAGAGAAGAATCCAAATTGTGTGTTGTGTTATATTCCCACGTGCTATATAGTCATTTACAGATTATTCAGAGAGCGGAAAAATGGGGTAAAAAAGCAAAGAAATGGGCACATCATTTGCTAACCCAGTTCCACCATCCTGTCTTATTTGCAGCCTCCTCTACACTGAAAAGCAGCTGTTCACAAGAGTAAGGTGAACTGAGGCTACTCACATTCTTCTGAAAGGTTCTTCTATTGCATGTCATTTTAAGTTCCTTTATGCCCTAACACAAACTGGGGATGTCAATAACTTTTTAACTAGGGATTAAAAGCTGTTATCAGTAAACGCCAAAAATATCAATAGTACAAGTTTGAGAGTAGGTACTATAAATAAGAACGTTTTCCACAGGTAAGATTCCCAGCAGATGAAATACAATGTACCTGCCATTATCTAAGAATTCAACTTAATGTGTAAAAAGAAAGCATCAATCATAAGATCATTGAATGAGTTATCGTTATAAGAAAGACGAATCTGCAAGTCATACCACTTATTTCTCAAC